>JAPFUF010000301.1:0-52212 GCA_030780645.1 Aschersonia sp. MBC 508 | reverse complement strand
GAGCCCGAGCTTCGTAGGTAGCGAGCGCACACCGGGGTCCGCCACAAGCACATTCCGTCCCATGACAGGGCAAGGCGACCTCGAACTAGTCTCGTCGGCTCCTCTTCCCCACCCTGTGCGTCAGACTTAGCGCCAATCTGGCAGTGCTACCAAGAATGAAGCAATGGTTTCGGTCGCATACTATCTGCGAAATGTGTGGATGGAGGTAAGGCTGGAGTCCGGACAGCTTTTTGCGTGGGACACCTGAGGCTTCTGACACGATCAAACGAGTCGGAAGGCTTGGCTGAGCATTCAATCTTCGAGCCAAGTGCTGTTGGGAACTAAGAAGTCAAGTAGGCCATTCAATCCACCGTACACATGAGGGCGCCGGCTTGTCCGGATGCCCGATGATGCCGCGAGCGCCAGCGTATCATTTGGCTCGTGCGAGGATTCACCGAATTGATCGCAGACCAATCCCTACGTGTCTCAAAGACTGGCCCATGACATTGCGGCCTCGAGACCTTGAGATAATCTCATGCCTGTGTCTCAATCAGGGCGGTGGTTCCTGACTCCAGCCATCCCCTGGCGGTTCCTTAGATGCTGAGGGTATCTCAGACATTCCATCGTGCGGCGCACCAAGTCTCCAGCGTCATCAACGTCTGGTGAGCGCACGCCAATACTTGTGGACCTATTCCCAATCAGGTATCATTAGCTTAGTGAAATTCTGCCTCCGCAGCCGGAGTTGGGATTGGCGATACTCGCTGCAGCGATATGCTGGCTGAAGAGGCGAACGGCTCGCCCACTGGATTCTATACTACTGGTTGAAAAAAAAATAGACAGACGACTTAAGCTAACATCTAAGCAATGTCACAGTCATAGTTTTCGTCGCAGAACAAATATCCATTATCTGTCTATTCCAGCCTGACTGCAACTAGCTAACCTTGCTTGACGACAATATCATGAGTACATCGAAAACAACGGTCCGATCCCTGGCGACCATCCACCGCGAAAAAATCTCCTAGCGTCTCTTCTAGCTCGAATTCTGGGCAGCGCACTGATCTGCCAGCTGTTGGAGCTTGTCCTTGTTGTAGTACTGACCCTGCGATTTGTATTCGCATTGCTTGTCGTCGAGGACAGTGATTGTATAAGTGATATCACCATTGTCCTCTGTCTTGTACGTGTATTTGTAGAATGTATTTTGGTTGTTGTTGTTGCCGCCTTGGTTGCCTCCGCTGTTATCTTGACCTGAGTTGCTGTTGGAGTTGCTGCTCGCATTGCTGCTTGCGTTGCTGCTCGCATTGCTATTGGACCCGTCGCTACCGCTGCTGGGAGAACCGCCATTTGAGTTGCTGTTGGCACTGCTGTTGGCACTGCTGTTGGCGCTGCTGTTGGAACCGCTGTTGTTAGAGCCGCTGTTCGAGTTGCTGTTGGAGCTGCTGGTTGAGTCGCTGTTGGACGACGAGCCAGGGTTGCTGGGGCTTCCAGTGCTTGATGAGGAGCTAGGGCTGGTGGGATTGCTGCTGGGAGAGCCGGAAGAATCGCTGACAGAGCCACTGACACTTGATCCCGGTGACGAAGATGTAGAGGTGGAGTTGGTGGTGACGGTGGTGCTGGAGCCGCCGAACACACCGCCAAACGAATTGCTGCCGCCGGTGAAAGCGCTGATGATGGCGCTGGCAAAAGCGGCAATGTTATCACCGAATCCTTTGATAATAGCCCTCGCGCTCCCGATGGCGACAGTGGCACCAGGTACGCTGCTTCCAAGCTTGTCAATGGTCTCGTCAATAGTCGCGTCAAGGCTCGCAAGGTCCTGCTTGGCCTGTGCCGCACACGTAGGGACCAAGGCAATAGCGGAAAAGGCAAACTGATCGACAGCGCTTTCAAGGACTGCCAGAACGGCAGCGATAATCGCCGAGATGGGCGTGGTGGAAAGAATGCCATCCTGGCCAATAACCGCCATAAGAAGATTCTGGTGGACTTTGACAAACTGGAGAAACGTCAGGATGTGTTGCTGTTTGGCAGTCGTATTCATGAATATCTGGACTTACGTCAGAAAAGGCTGTGCAGATGGCATTTTGGTCATTGGTTGAAAAGGATGAAGAAGGAGGGCCTCCGTTAACGGTGGTCAAGGTTTGCAGTGCCATCACGGTAATTTGCTTGAAGTTGGTAGTCAATTGCTATGCGGTTTGTCAGTTTCTCTTTCTTGAAGCCAGCGTGTCAGGCTTTGTAATCCTGATCAGAGACAGCTATCTTACTGGAGCAGTTGTCGCGACATTGCCGGACTGGATCTGCTGAACTACAGGAGTAGTTTGTCCAGAGAGGTCGGTGATGCCGTTGATGGCAACGACAATTTCTTGCGAGCCATAGGCCGAAACCTGAGTTGCCAGAAGGGCGATGGCCCCAGTTCGCGAGAGTCTCATCTTCACAGACTGAACCTTGAAATTCTTCCTTTTCCGAAAACAGTTGTCCTACTGGTAGTTTTGCTGTGCACTGGTTAAGTTGAATGTCATGTCCAAGATGTGCAGCAGTGGTCGCCTTTTGTACCCGACATGACGCTCGAAAGACTCACATAAGAGACCAGAAATTATAGCAAAAATCATAGAACGTGAGCCGATTCGCAAATCTTTTTGCGATCTATGTAAGACATGTAACGGCTCACGATCTATGACATGTCTGGCAAGGAGTTTGGATTCCTACGTTTGGTCGGACAGTCTGCATGACGGCTAGGAATGCGGTTTTCTTAAAGTGCTTGGAAGGCAGACGTGTGGCAGCGACGTCTAGCGCGGATAGTCGCTAGTTGCTGCGTCTAAGGAGTATGGCTGCAGGTTTGCTTTCGAGGAATGAGAACGCGCACTAACAGCAACGGTTCCGAAATAGGAATGCTTCTTTAAAGTTAGCGTCTGACCAGCCACCAAGATGACCTCCGAGATTCAGTGGTAGTTTCGGCTTGCCGTTGCTTCCGCAATAGCAGGTGTAAGCTCACAGCGGTGCGCTATCCGACGATCAATTCGCGAGTGAAAACGCAAAGCTGGGCGCATCGTTATGCGTGGTGCTCGCGCTGGCTTTCCCGTTACTCGGCGTGAAACACAAGCCACTGACGTATGAGCCTTGTACAGCGTTGATTTGCGTGCCTGCATCGAAAGGCAAAGGTCCCCCTTTTTTGATGAAGCCACCAGGAGAAATGAGATCACCCGATTTGCTAGTTTCGGCCCCTTCCTTCCCATAACTTCAGATGGCCATGCAAAAAATCGGTCGAAACACTCCATTTTTGCGTTTGAGGTGCCGAATGGTAATTGATGCATCAACTTCGGCAGATGTCAAATGTCAACTCCGATGACCATGAAAGTTGTAAATACTCTGATCAGTTCATTTAGTGATCACATCTCTCGCGCGAAATCTGAGTATGGGATTTGAAAGATTGCCGTTTGATTGTCCACATGCCTGTGTCATGACGCACGTTGCGTCTCGCAGACGGTCAGCCGCCCTATCCTGGGGAGTCATTACAATGATTCTTATTCTTTGCTCTTACTTGCGCCTCGAGAGCGTCAGGTAGCAACATAAATGAAGCATCGTCCTTGCTTGTGATATGTCCATCAAACCAACTGAGTCATTTCGCCATTTTCCCCAGTTCAGGCCAACTTGTGCGAACAGCAATCAAGAGATCGGAAACGCAGCCTACGATAACAGGTCATGATGGAATTGCTATTGCTCTTCAAAGAAAAGTTTTATTCAACACGTCCGCCTAATACAGCGCGACTCGTAGTCTCATTAGCCGGCAGCAAAGAAATCTTTCTCGTCCGTTGTAGGCGGACATCGATAAGTCGACAGTTTGAGTCCTTTACTAAACCCTCATCATATCTCTCTCTCGTCGCATTGTCGACCCAAGGGCATCTTACTTGCGGTGAAGTCAAAACCCGATCCTCGTAGGCAGGTCACTTGCGTTACATACGAATTTCGTGAATCTACTGGCAACCGTGGTCAAGGCCATCAAGGGTCGCCGGGACTCCTTCCTCTTGACTGAAAGCTAAATTTGCCAGGCTAGCAGCGGTACAATCCCTTTGGGATTGTCAGGGGTTAAAGAGACTAAAAGAAGGACACTCTTATTTGATTGCAGACGTTTGAACAATCGAATTGAGCGGCAGCGAACTGACGGTAATGGAAGGCTGGTCTGCGAAGAAGCAGGAAAGAATAAGAACAGAAGAGCAGGGGAAAACAAGAGTAATATCCAATAGTTTAATATTCGACACGGCTCTCCTACATTTTTGGCCTTGTGGTCGAGCTTACAATGCAACGACATGACATTTATTGTTCGACAGCAGGGGTGGTCTGGCAATCAGGGTTGGCAATGGATGAATGGGTTTGAGAGTACGGTTATACTAAATAGATTTACGAGCTACGCCCAATGACATCAGACAGTCTTTTGACAGGCTGAATTAGATATCGAACTCGAATTCGCTGATGTGTTTTGCTTCGAACTACCTCTGAGGTCAGCCCCTCAGTCACAGGGACACTTGCTATTGAAGAGTTGGCACAGTGAATGTGTGCAATGCCACTTCCTGGGCGAAAGTGCTGTTGCCATGCCAAGATTGGCACTACTCAATTCAATGCAATGCGATTCGAGTGCGCATCTCCCGGGAGAACTGTTCCCTGAGTCATGTCGTTGGAAGCTCCAGTGATGGCATGACTCGGAAGGAACCAGGCTGCTCCACCTCTTGTCAAGAAATACTAGGCTATGAGGCCATCATACAGATTAGCAACAACCTGCCAAGAGCTGACTGAGCGATTGAGCAACAGCACACGGATGAGGGCAGTAAAAATGTCACCCAATCTCAGTGGGCGACTGAAAAATTGCTCTTAGCAAAGCCGAATAATCTCAGAATCTCGGAGTAGCATTTAATCCTTTCCGTCATCATGCACAAAGTGGACCAAACAACACTGATGAGAAGAGTACGACTCATGTCGCCATTGGCGAGAAAAGCGTGGAGTGAAAACCATGCGATGAAGTGCTCTTGTTGACAGAAAGGCCCCTCACATGCGGCCTGTTCCCTGTCGACGCAACAAAGCTCACACTTTGCCGATATACAGCTAGCGTGCACTGCGAGATCTGCCGGTCAGCGCAGGGCAATAAATACTTAAGTACTTTAAGACTGCCTATCCATAGAGCCCGGCAGATTTTCAGTCCGCAATTCAAACTTTGGCCGCACTTTCATCGCAAACATGCAGCGTGAAATTTTCTGCGCGATGCTTCTCGGGTTGCAAGCATTTGCACAAGCAAGTCATGCCTCTTTTCCGCATCTCTTGCATCTGGTCCCTCAGAGAAAACTGTGTTTGCATGTTCTGACCAAATCCGCAGGCTATGCTCTCATCAAATGATCTATACAGCAATGAATCTGAAACAGGCTTGGCCGGGCCTACAATCGAAACCCGTGACCAAACTACCAGGGCAGCGATATGTGAGGTCAAGTATGATTGTGAGGGTATTTGGGTAGGGAGCGACTCGGAGACCATGATGCGTCGTATTCTTCGTTGGCAAAATCTCGACCAGGACAAAAAGACCCACGGCCCTGGCATGAAACATTGCAGCAATATCGATTGCTCGGGAAAAACCAAGATGTTTTGTTGCTTTCAGGTAAGTGTTTTCTACCATCGAGTTATGTGCGCTGATTAGTAACGAAAGTAAAGGAAAACATTTGGTGATAGGAATAATTCAGAGTGAAAGCCTTGGGCTGGTGACCTATATGGTCGCCGTCCAAAATGGCGCATGAGCGTCGCAGGAAGTCATAAGTACGAAGCTAGGTCTCGGGGAATACAAAATTCCACATTTACAAGCGCAAGGCCGTGAGAAGTGTTCGTTGGTGCTCCGGGATGGGTTGTTACAAACCTGTCGCCGATGAGACAAGTAGCAACTTAAATCCCACCGCGCTTTGAAGTAGGCTCACTACTGCAATGTGGCGGTTTAGTATGTGTACCGGAAGGACTCTCTTTGCTCTTGATCTGTTAAGTCGCCTAGTCCTGCGCTTTCCTGCGTCAAGAAAAGCTGCCCATAAAGGCGATCACGTCTTTTGTTCTCAACTCGGCACACAGTGTGGTATGCCAACGCAATGAGAACGGAAGCACAGAAGCAGGCTAGCATAGCGATGCTTCCTCCAACGTACCGCGGGGCTTGCTCAGCGCGGAATGTTTGTGGCCCAATCAGATTGCCAGCGGCGTACCCAAAATTGACAATGGCGAAAACCACTGCCTTCTTCGTTCTGCCTCCCGTGTTTGCCTGCGGTAACGAAATGAACACGACGTAAGGCGCTGACGGAATTTAGCTGATCCGGAGGACAGTGGGCAATACAAATGAGAGAGGAGAAGAAATACTTACGCCAGTAAAGATACGTTAGATAAAGGCCAATCATCTGAGCCGGAATAACCGAGCCCGGAATGGTGCAAGCTATTATCGTCCCAGTTATGGGAAAAAGGCACGCAATAGAAGCCACAATTGTGCGGCGGTTGGTCCAATTTGCTGCGAAGGTGCTAAATATCCAGGCTCCAAAGGTGCAAAACAGACCAAATGGCATCGTGAGCAAGCTAGCCTCCAAGGCAGTAAAGCCCAGATTCTTGATAATTATAGAACCAAAAGTTGCCAATCCGCCATTTGGAATGTTGATGGCAAGATTGTAGGAAAAAACTAGCCAGACTCTAACGTCCAAAACAGCTTCAAGAGCTTGATCCCACTTCCACCTGGAGTCCTTCGTCGCGATACCGGTTTGATTATTGGCTAAACGCTTTGTTGCATGAAATTTCTCCTCTCCTGTGAGGAAATGTGCATTCATAGGGTTATCGGGAAGTGTAAAGAAGAGGAAAACGCACCAGAGCACATTTATGCTTCCGGTCAGCAGGTACAAGTATTGCCATCGAGCGAGAGGGGCAGTTGCTGGAATCTGGCCGATGAGGTAGGCGAAGAAGCCGTTGAAAATGGATGAGAAGTAGGCAAAAACAACTGCTAGTGAGATCAGAGCCAGATATCAATACCGTCACTTGGGCGTGATTCAGCTCACTTGCATTACGAGAAGGCTGCTCGGCCGTTGTGTAGAAGGATTGAACAATCAGAGTTAAGGATGGAAAAGTGACTGCCTCCAGAAATCCCAGCAGGAGCCTGAGAGCCATGAATGCGACCCAATTGTGACATGCAGCGAATGCCAAGGTAACTCCCGACCAGCCGAGACTAGAATAACACAGAAGTCTGCCGGGTGGCAAGCGTTGAAGCACGTAGGGTGCAACGAGGAGGCCTGATAGCTGCTGTTGACAAAGATCAGCGAGTGCATCGACACAGGCCGGAGGCCGTAAGCCATACCCCAACAAATAGAATGCTTCCAAGCCAACTGAACTCTGAGCCAGTCAACCGATTATCCTCTAGGAAATCATACAAAGCCGCAGTCGATAATTGGACTTTGTCAACCGCTGCTAGAGTCGTAGTAAAGACGCCCAACGGAATAATCCATGCGTCAATTTTTTGTTTTATTGACCTCTCTTTTTCAGGCGTCATGGTCGGATATTCCAGGTGCGCGGCGATGAACTCAGCCGCTTGGTCAACAGCGTAATGGCTCTCTACATTGTGCGCTGAGAAGCTTTGCATATCAAAAGCGCGAGTCTCAATGGATGGCCGAGCCTCGGAACGCCTGTTTTTGTCGGGAAGCATATCGCTAAATTGGTGGAATTTATCTTTTCTTTCTGGATCTACTGAGGCGTAAGGCAGGAATCAGCGATCAGATACTTATGCAGTTGAGCGCGGAGTAGAGTAGAAGACTTCGTTATCCAAACGAGCCTTATTTAGGCCTCACAGAAATCTTGGAGTATGGCCGTGTGATTAGAGAAATTGGCCCGAGAGATGGAGATGAGGAACTTCTGATAATCTTCCTGTCATCCTTTCTATCGAGACAGAGGATTTGGGAGCTTTCAAAGACCGCAATCTTACACAATTTATAGATTCAATCCAGGAGGAGGTCCGATGTCAAGAGGATGGTGTAGAGTAATCTTATCACCCTATCTTCATTCTGCCTATCAATTCACCGGTGTGGGGTGTAGCGATAAAAATCTCCCAGCTACTAGGTACCTACGTAGTGCGTAGGAGATGCACCTTCTTTGCTTTCGTATGCATGGGGCATGGTATCTGCGGGGTTCGTAGATGCCGAGCATATTAACTGCGACGGCGATGGCGTCTCCAAGTATGTTGCACTGCAGCTCGAAGATAACGATAAGATGATTTGAGACAAGGCCTCCGACAGGTCCGTCACATTTGAGCTCATTAAAGCCCTCAAGGGGTTGTGGCGTTTCCTGCAGGAAAGAGCTCTTGAAGGCTTTCTAAAAGACCGGCATCGATCAACGGACCAATCCTCAGCCCTTGAGAACTGTATCCACTTCGACGGTTCTGCAGCATTCAGCTTTTTTTATCGTTTTTTAAAAAATGGTGCCTGAAATGTCTGTTCCCGAAGGTGGGATCACAATCGCTATTGGTGCGAAATCCTCATCCGTCGAATGTTTCTATAGCTAACGTACGCAAGACCGAGGCGGTACCTTTACGGATGTACTCGCCCTGATACCAGGCAAGCCGGATTATTACTTTAAACTGCTTTCAGTCAACCCTGATAGCTACCGCGATGCGACAGCTGAGGGAATTAGAAGGGTTCTAGAACACATTCGTGGCCACAGAATTCGTTCGGACCAGCCTTTGAGTACTATCGGAATAACAGCCATTCGTATAGGCACGACGGTCGCGACAAATGCCTTGCTGGAGCGAAAAGGGACCAAGTGCGCTCTTCTGATCACAAAAGGCTTTGGAGACCTTGGTGTGATTGGGGATCAAACGCGTCCAAAGTTGTTCGACCTCAATGTCAGAAAGCCTGGTGTCATATACGCGAAAGCTGTAGAGGTAGACGAAAGGGTGACTCAAGAATCGTATACGGAGGACCCGTCGGAGCGCACCTTCACAGAGAGAATCGACCATGGAGCAGTAAAGGCTGGAGTCACTGGAGAGGTTTTCCGCGTGCTGAGACCGTTAGGTGTGTTACATCCGACGTTCATATTGTATTTGATTCTAACGCTCGCGAAGACAAGGAGGCTTCGGCTCGTCAGCTGGAGTCTCTCTACGACGAGGGTTTCCAAAGCATTGCAGTATGTTTGCTGCACGGATATAATTTTCAAGGTAATTCAAGCGACGAGTGCTGATGAATGATCGGAGTTGACTTGCGTGAAAGAGCATGAGACTACCTTGGGGCAGATCGCTTCGAACGTTGGATTCAAGAACATATCCTTATCGCACAAACTCTTACCAGCAATCAAGCTTCTGCATCGTGCTCACTCCACGACAGCAGATGCATATTTAACTCCTACGACTCGAAACTACATCAGTGACTTCTTGCGTGGGCTTGAAGCTGGATCAGAGGATCATACGAGAATTGAATTCATGCAGTCAGATGGCGGCTTGACAAGCTTCGATAAGTTCAGCGGTCTCCGTGCTATTCTCTCTGGCCCGGCTGGCGGGGTTGTGGGCTATGCGCGAACTTGCTACGACAAGACTCGTGGAAACTCTGTCATTGGCTTTGACATGGTAAACCGACACCTCGAGGTTGCTGTATCTCAACTATACTGACGAACCAACTTCAGGGCGGAACCTCGACTGATGTCTCGCGATACGATGGTACATTCGAGCACATCAGTGACTCTGTTACTGCAGGGGTTCATATCAGCTGCCCGCAGCTTGATATTGTCACAGTAGCAGCCGGGGGCGGTTCGATTCTGACCTTCCGCAACGGAATCTTCATCGTCGGCCCCGAATCGGCTGGAGCCAACCCTGGACCGGCTTGCTACCTCAAAGGCGGTCCGCTTACAGTGACTGACGCGAATCTTATTCTCGGGCGCATAATGCCTCAAACTTTTCCCCAAGTTTTCGGTCCAGATCATAATCAGCCTCTGGGCGCAGAAGTGACTCGCGAGAAATTTACCGAGCTGACTGCTAGAATCAACAAGGATCTTGTTGGTCGACAGCCAGAAATGAGCATCGAGGAGGTCGCATTGGGCTTCTTGCAGGTCGCCAATATCAATATGTCGAAGCCTATTCGTGCTCTTACGGAAAATCGCGGATTCGACGTTGCTACCCACGATCTGGTTAGCTTCGGCGGTGCCGGTGGTCGTAAGTGATGGCAATGAATGAATCTTCTAGCGAGAATCTCGCCTGACAGTCTATCAGAGCATGCCTGTGACATCGCGCAAACACTCGGGGTATCAAGAGTTGTCATTCACAAGTACTCGTCTATCATGTCGGCATACGGAATTGCCCTGGCAGATATCGTGGAAGAGCGGCAAGCGCCTTCATTCGATACGTACAATTGCGGAAGCGAGAGCCATATTGAAGACCGACTGACAGCCTTGGTAAAAGATGCAAAGAAATCCTTGCAGATGCAAGGAATCACAGAAGATTCGATTCAGATCGACAGGTTCCTCAATATGCGATACCACGGATCCGATAGCCAGCTAATGATACCAGTCTCCACGATCGATGCGAACGTACTGAGTACTTTCACCCAGACTCACCTGCGAGAATTCAGCTTCATCGACGAATCGAGGAAAGTCATCGTAGATGATATTAGAGTCCGGGCCAGCGGGTCGAGACAATCTCCAAAGGACCGGCGCTGGGACAACACAGCTCTGCGTATGAAGCCGAACTTTCCACAGCGTGAATTGCCATCAGAAACCACTTGCGTGTACTTTGAGAGTGGATGGCTGTCAACCACCGTGATTGCTCTTGATAGCCTCCAGCCAGGTACTAAGGTGAAGGGCCCCGCCATTCTTCATGATCAGACTCAAACAATCATTGTCACGCCCTGCTCAGAGGCCACCTTTCTAGGACAACACATTATCATCGAGCTCTCTCCCAAAATCAAGACAGAATTGATTCTGGGGGAGGTTGATCCTGTTCAATTGGCCATTTTCGGCAACCGTTTCATGGGCATTGCCGAGGACATGGGGCGCACCCTGCAAAAAATCTCAATAAGCACAAACATCAGGGAGCGTCTCGACTTTTCATGCGCAATATTTGACGGTCAAGGATACTTGACAGCCAATGCACCACATGTACCTGTGCATCTAGGTTCCATGTCTCGTGCAGTTCAGAACGCTGCCAGATACTGGAACGGAAACCTGAGCCCGGGAGATGTGATTGCTACAAATCACCCTCTTGCTGGCGGCACTCATCTTCCCGACATCACCATCATTTCACCGGTCTTTGAGAGCTCAAGTCATCGCATAGAATTCTTCGTTGCCGCTCGTGCCCATCACGCGGAAATTGGTGGAATTGCTCCCGGGTCAATGCCATCGGATTCCGTCGAATTATACCAGGAGGGGGCAGCTTTTATGCAGTGGAAAATCGTTTCACAGGGAAAGTTTGATATGGATGGCCTTCAGCATCATTTCATCGACGTCCCGGGATCATATCCCGATTGCAGCCCTTCGCGGCGTCTCCAGGACAATTATGCCGATTTGAAAGCTCAGATTGCTGCCAACCAAAAAGGAATCAATCTCATCCGGGGCCTCTACGAGGAGTACGGGCATGATACAGTGCTTTTCTATATGCGCGCCGTAAGACGAACCGCTGAGTCTGCTGTCCGAGACCTTCTCCGAACAATGGCAGAGAGATTCCAAGACGAGCTTCCATTGATTGGAATTGACTATCTAGATGATGGCAGTCCAATCCAAGTGAGAATTTCTATCGACGGCGAAACAGGGGACGCAACTTTTGACTTCACAGGGACGGGCATCGAGTGTTTCAATTGCTTCAATGCTCCCATTGCCATCACGCATTCCGCGATTCTCTATGTCCTCCGCTGTTTCGTTGGTGTCGATATTCCCCTCAATGATGGTGAGAGACTGATAGAACTTAATTTGATTGCGCGCTAATTGTTCCAGGTTGCTTGGAGCCCATCACTGTTATTGTGCCAGAAGGAACAATTCTCAATCCATCCAGCAATGCTGCTGTTTGTGCCGGAAACACACTCACGTCTCAGCGTATTACCGATGTCATTCTCAAGGCATTCCGTGCCTGTGCTGCCAGCCATGGATGTATGAATATTCTTTCATTTGGTATTGGAGGCTGGAACAAAGAAACGAAAGAGTTCGTGCCAGGCTACGGCTATGGAGAAACGATCGCAGGTGGTTGCGGTGCCGGACCCGGATGGCATGGGTATAGCGGAAGTCATGTGCATATGACGAACACCAAGATTACTGACCCTGAGATCATGGAGAAGCGAGTAAGTTCTTGGTGTAATGCGGATGCGGGCCCAAGATTTTTGGACTGACGCCTTGAGAAACAGTATCCAGTCGTTTTGAACCGATTCTGCCTCCGGACCGGCTCAGGGGGCAATGGACAGTGGAAGGGAGGTGATGGTGTGATCCGCGAGATTACATTCACCGAGCCGTGCCATGCTTCCATATTGTCACAACGCCGTGTCCTGAGCCCCTACGGCATGGCGGGTGGTGAGGATGGGGCCAGAGGCGTCAATCGCCTTGGCCGGAAACTAGAAGATGGAACGATCCGATGGACCAACCTTGGGGGTTGCAAGGAAGTGGATCTTAGTACAGGTGATCGCATTATGCTTTGTACCCCTGGAGGCGGCGGATACGGCACAAAACTTCAAACGGATTGCAACAAGACCAGTGAAAGGACAGTTCAAGGGAAATAAGATCATCCTTCCAGCTCCAAAGCTAGTGGCAGACTCAGATCCTGGGGCAACAAGATAGCCTTATACATCTGCCAATGAGTATTAGCAAGACCAAGAAACGTAAAAAATTGATTGGGCTACATCTCGAACGCTGCGTCTATTTAAACGCAACTTTGCCGAGAGAAGGCCGGCTGGATTCCTTTGATGTCCGAAAATACGAGTACTTTGCTGAAAGCTCGGGATCCTGCTACGTTGAGGACCTTTCGTCGTCTAGTCCAGAACGGGAAAGTACTGACGTAAATATTGTGGTTCTGCTTCTCGCATTCATATGCCATCTCCGTTCCTGGTGTAGCCACGTAAAGCTGGTGCTGGAAGCTCAGCAACAATCCTAGAAGTCCCGTCTAACTCAAAATGATGACTTTCACCGGACTTTTCATGTAAAAGCACTGTTTGAAGGGATCCTATCTTTTCCGAAGATTTGACATGGACCGACTCATATTCACTGGTCTTAGCTCGATCAAAGTCCTCGCGGGTCTGCGAATCTTTGTCTTGGCGGATCTGTTCGATCTTTCGATTCTCGCGGCGCCGCATGTATGCGAATATCGCTAAAGCTAGAATCCCAGCAGCGATTGGACCGCCGACAGCCATGCCTATGATGAGTGCCATCATCATAGGCTGGGAGGATTCATTTGGAGAACGGTTGTCGCTGCCATTTCTTTGTGCAACGCTTTGCGTTGGGAAACTCTTTAAGTCGGTCAAATCTGTTGCGAATATCCCATTGATGCCAGTAAATGTCTGAGGTATATCGGCAACTGCTGTCTCGATGTCGGGCTGGCTCGCGTCAAAAACGAGTCTGCCAGCTTGAAATATGCATCCGAGCTTCGTGTCGACACTATTGCACGAGTTACCCTTTGCCGTGAGATCATTGGGCTTGTGCTAATTAGCGAATTGCGTCCAGACGGAAGATGTGAATGGATAGCCTACATCGCCTGGAGCAAAAGTGCCGCTAAGTAGAGCAAGATTGGGATCAGCTCCGATTCCTTTTAACTGTTTCGCTAACTCGAGGGTAATTCCTCTGTTAATCTCGGCTGCGTTTGGTGACGCAGGGTCTTGATGCTGTGTAATGGCCGCAATCTGCGGATTGATAGCTTGTTCGGTACATTGAGCGCTCGCCAGTCCGACCCTACCGGTGTTCACTTCAAGCGCTTGATAAAGCAAAGCCCCCGCCATGAGTCGAAGGTCTTTGATTGCTTTTCCATTTGAGAAAGCTTGATCCGCTATTTCTTGTCGCAAACAGTCAAGATTCGTGACACTTCCAGCTCCTGCCGCCGCTGATTGTACTCCGACGAGGCCAAAAACCGCATCCTTTATTTTTTTGGGGTTATTTCGCAGCAAAGCTCCTTGGGTTATCGAAACGAAAAGATCATGGGAATGCTCTTGGGGTATTTCCCTGGCTTGGAGCGAGTCCATTAAAAAGTCAGAAGAAGAAGAAGTAAAGCCAAAGCCAAGTGCGGCGAGGAGTAAGGCTCTCTCACGCAGCATGATCGGCATACAGAGTCTGGGGTGAATGTTTTGAGCCAGCAAGTAAAAGATCGCCGAGCTTTGAGAACATGAATGTGCCGGAGACAATAAGTCCGCGAGCCTTGACTCAGGATCGCGAGACTTGACATGCCGATTCGCCATGCAGTTTCCTGCAATTTTTTTATCTCAATTCCAGGTCTTGTCGTTCTAACCATAGCACTTGGTAAAGTGCTGGCCATTTTTAGGGTGGTTTTAGAGGTGTAGGGAACCATGTTTCAGATGCAGGGACCGTAGACAAGGAGCCCCTGGGGTGCACACTCTTATTTGATGGATGCAGATGTGGGGTAGGTAAGTGGGCGAACAACGGATCTGTCAGAGCCGGGCATGCTAATCTTGAGAAGCTTAACAATCCGAGGCAAAGATGAGAGAGAAGATGAGAAAGGACCCCGAAATCAAAAGCTCTCAATCAACACTGTCAAAGCGAGAAAAGACAGGTCATTTTTGCAAACGTGAAGATGAGCACGGTATTGTGGAGACACTTCGTGGCAGGAGAACCTGACATACAGCGGAAGTTTCGTGTCCCTCGAGCGGCCCGCTGCCGCACCAAATCAGTTTGTAACGTCCGGTATTCCAGCGATTAGTCAGGGCACCCGGCCGCCACTTAATTCGAAACCGATGCACCACTAGCCGATAATCCTCAATGGAGGCCGGTCTCACCTAGGTAGCAAATAAATCTCGACTCGGAGTCCATTCGAGAATATCGTGCCCTTGGACAACCTGTGGGCAGAGAAAGACAAGCCCGGGCGTCAAGGCAGACTGTGGCGCAAAAACTTGCTGGCAATCGCAAGGGTATTCTGGCTCTTGCGTGTCGGGAGGGGAGGCGGGCGCAGCCCCCCTTGCGTGCGGCGGGTATATTGTATGCAGATTCTTGCTATTTATACTTCGGCGCTTATTCTTCAACATTGAGTTATGATAGGCCGAAGGTCATTACTGATTGCAACATAGTACCTCGCTTCAGGGCTTTTACTCTCTTGCTCAAAACTGCCATCTTGCTGCGATTAAGCCACAGCGCGTCCCGCCAAAACGCCCCGAAAAAGGGCGGCTGAGCACCAGATCCTGCGCCGTAATTCATCCGATGTAAGAAAATGACGCTCAACTCAGCAAACGTAGTTACACCTTTTCGATTGTCAATTCTTAGCGCTACGGTTCTCGCCTAGATCATGAATGGTATTCGTCGCACGCGATACCACGTAAAATAAGACCTACTGAGCCCTGTCTTTGCATACTAGGATGATTAACCTGGCCAAGGTAAGTGAGGCGGCTCAGTGAACGTGCTTTCAGCTCAAAGGCCTTGGTCTAAGCGAGGAGACCATATTGATCTACAAATTTCCTGTCATTTGACTGTCCTGTTTCCCCGGTCACTGATAGTAGTCGATGTAACCCTGAATGGCAAGGAGTCGTGAACGCCTCGACTCAAATTTCGGGCCACCCTACGAGATCCTGAAGCATCAAAAACCCTCGTGAATAGTAGTCGGTGCTCAATTCCGAAGTTCCTTATCCAATTTCTCATGGTGAGATTAGTTTATACGATTACGATTGTGTATGTACATATGTTTTTGTACCTTAATTGAACTGCGATGAATCACCGTCGTCCAGTCGTCCCGCGCTTTGCCCACTGAATAACCTTCCCAATCAATGTCAGGGAAAAGTACCATGCGCTTTACGTTTAGGGCGTTACTTGATGTGAGTGGTTTCATTTTGCTGGTTGGCCTCCTATTTACCAGGTATTGGCCGGGCTCTTGTCGAAGCCGCGAATAACATGTCGCTGATCACAAATTACTTGACGTTGAGAAGCTCGATCACGTTTCCGTGCACATCATGCCAATCGCGCATGTAGCCCGATGACTTGTTTTTTTGGACACGTCATCGACGATTCTAATTGATTCAGAGGGCGTGACAGGTTTTCGGCGAGCTGAAAGTACTTTGCATGTTTCGCAAGTGCTATCAGTAGGCTCAAATAATATTTGTGGCAGTCCAGTATTAGTGGCTGTTCCCCAAACCCATAGTGGTTTCAGGTTATTTCTCTACCTGGACTTCAGACTGAACTTGCGACTGTTTGCAAAGCCCATGGTCCAGCCGCACGATCGTAATCGGATGTCATCCAATCTTGCGATGAATGGCGCAATCCACACCATGGCGTAGCGCACCACCTTGCTTCAGCATGTTTTTCGCGACAATATTCGGCCCCTTTCATAAATCCATATTGTGCCAAGCATAGAGTCAGACGAAGACAGCGCTACACTTATAGCCTTTCCGCATCCGAAATGATATCCGTTCACTGGTTTAGCGTCGCCTTCGCCAGTCGTCTTTGCAATGGCTTCTTTTTCTCTCAGGTAGAGTACATTGTTGACGAGGCCACCTACCTAATCACCACCCGATCTCAAGATGATAAAGTAAATGAATTTGTGCAAAATTGTCAAGCATTATTTCGCTTCCGCGAGATGACGCACACTAATCTGAGTTTCCCCGTCAAAAAATGTGAAAAAGACAAGTTTAGGCGAGGGAAAATATGAACTAGTATCTCAACATTCACCGTATCCCGCAACCAATGTTGACAACTCATCCACGTTCTCAATGGCAACTTGGATCACACTGATCTCGGCATTCGATTGATGAAGGTCGTCTCCCGGTCAATGACGGTGTCAGCGTATCTGAAGCTCCATGGTCCTTTCATTTGCTGTCATCGGGGTATTCCATGTTTGGGGCGCAAATCAATTGCGAATGGAAAGGTCGCGATTCACTTTTCGACTAACTCTCAATGAGTTTGCCGAAGACTTTACATGGAGATTGGCTGGTGCTATGGCTGGCATAAATCGATTGCATGATCAAAAGCTTTCTACTCTCCAAAATGGATGACATCAGCAGCCTTTTCAGCTATCATATAGATCGGTGCCGCGATAAAGTAGCCCGGTATTCTAGGAAAGACACTTGCGTCCACGACTCTCAAATTTGCAACGCCTCTGACCCGAAATTTTGAATCCAAAACTGCATCTGGGTCATCGTCGCCGCCTATCGGACAAGTGCATGACGCATGATGTCCCCAGGCTTCTCTTTTCATGAACTCGATCAATTCATCATCAGACTGCACTTCTGGACCTGGCCAGACTTCGTTGAAGCCTTCAAGCTCTTTGACGGCGTTTCGCGCAAATTTGAGTCCTTCCATGAGGGCTTGTACATCTTTGTTGAATCCTGGGGAACCCGTATCAAAATAATTAAAATTGATAATTGGAGTATCGCGGGGGTCGTTGGAACAAAGCTTGACGGTTCCTGCTTTATTGTGCGTGTAGCCTTTGAGAATGAGCCATGTGACCTGTCGTTTATCTCGAATAGCGTCAACGGAGTATCCAGGGTAATAACCTTTGAATTGTACTGGCGATACGGCCATGAAAACATCGGGAACCCCGTTTTCGGCAACAGACGTTTTCTTTACGACGGCTAGGATCAATCCACCAGTCGCATAAGCACCACGGTCCACAATGTCATGGTCCTCATTCTCCCACCGCTCCAAACACGGATCATCTGGTCGTTGTAGGAAAGTGCAGTTTCTCAAGAGACTCCACTCCTCGGTGTTATTCGCAACGACAGTCAACTCGTATCGGTCCTGCAGATTGGTTCCTACCCCCGGTAAATCCACGTGAACTGTAATGTTGAAATGTTGAAGTTCATGTCGAGGGCCAATACCGCTCAGCTTGAGCAACTGTGGAGTGTTGAATGCTCCTCCAGAAAGGATGACTTCCTTGGTGACATGGACTGTGCCATGAATCATCGCTTTGCTAGCGCTGACGTAATGAGGATCTGCCTTGTAGAGGCTTGGCCCCCTCATGTAGTCCACACCAACAGCTCTTGGCGACATTCCGCCGTCTATAAAGCGTATTTTCGTTACCAATGTGTCGAGCATGATGTCCAACTTAGTGTCTTTTCTCTGCATGACGCTTAACACAAAATCCACTGGTCCTGATCTTGTCGCGTTGTTGAGACTCAGTGGAATCTGAAACAATCCTGTTCTTTCTTGATCGTTATATATGTCTGAGTTAATATCGCGTAGGAGCACAGAAGCCAGATCAACTAATCCATGAGTAAGTCGTTCGATCCAGCTCGGATTCAATGCTTTGACTGCTGATAAAATGAGTTTCACAAGTTTCCAGTCGGTCTTGATCAATCCCAAGTCAGCCACTGCAGTTGCAAGCCAGCCGGCGAAACCATGTCCCTCACTCAGTGATGTGAGATACGTGTTCATTTCGATACGTCGCCACAAGCGTCTCATTTCCCTTGGACTCCAACTGTCGTCTTTCGTTATGTCGGCAATACTCTGCCAGTCGTAATCATCTGGCAGCACTGTGATCAGAGCATTATGCGCAGTACAACCCCCAAAAGTTCCAGCTCTTGGATACAATATACCCAAGGGCTCTCCAACCTTGCGCCCCTTACTGCCTACCCGTATTTGTCCGTCTTGTGTCCTCCAGACCATCTTGGAATCCCGTTTCTGTCTTTCCAGATCATTATAATGATGCACGTAAAAATTCCAAGATGTGCGATGATTTTCGCTAGAAAGAAGATTGAAAGCAGGTACTCTGTAATTGTAAGACTCCGTTTCATCGCCCCCAGCTTCAACGAGCAAGACGCTGTGGCCGTATGTCGCCAATCGAGCGGCCAAGGTAGCGCCTCCGGCGCCGGACCCGACTATCACGTACTCATACTGTGTAGAAGGATCGGGTCTGGATATAAACGCCCTTGTTTCAGTTAGCAATGAATGGCAGTGACACGGTGGAGAGCTATACCCCTGAGCATTCAAGGCAAGGCAGAGACAGGCGCAAGCTCTCACAAGCAGCATTTCGCCGTTTAAGAACTTTTACGATAAGACGTCTGTGAGAACCAGGGGCTAATTCTTGTGCAACAAAATCTTTGCTCAAGGATGAGCAAGAGCCGACGTCAAGCAGGAGTGACAGCTTCGCGGTCTGAGCCTGAAGATGATCACTTGTCTTCAAAACTTTCATTTTTTCACAACGAGTCCCTCGCTTAATGATATTGGAATGTCGTACTGTGCAAACGAAATCGAGAAACGAGCCCTATAGTCCAACATCTTTAATACCTTCGACCCACCTTCCCATACATTGTTCCGGCCACAATGCTACGAAGAAAAACACTGAGTTTTAATTCATGGGGTTTGTTTTTTGTTCCGGTAAACGCTGCAGCTTACTGAACATGGCATCAACAGATTCCTGGTATTGAACATTGCTCGATCGCGCGCGCGCACAGGGCTTGAAAATTTTGCTCATGATTATCGCGTGCCGCCTCAGATACTGAGGTTATGAAGCTTGACATGCTGCAGTGCATCTGGGAACCTCAATTGGTCTGGTTGCATCTTGTCGCGCAGGGACGGGCTAGATGCGCTTCTCTCTGCGCAAGGTGAATTGTCTGGCCCGATCGAGAAAGCGGAGGTCATCGCGCCGTGCAAAACTCCTCGCCGTTGGAGTTGCTTGGCCTACCGACGGAGGACAAACTGCGGATGTTCTACTCTGCGACAGCATCCAAGCGCAGAATGGACCTCTGGGACACTTATGAGATCTAATTAACGGGCTACTGTGACCCAGGCAAGCTATCGAAGGGTGAGATGGGTCTAGACCAGAAGACTGGATGTCTTGAACCGGGTTGGCAAGCCCCAGTGACTGTATGAAGGAACGTGTTGACTAATCTTCACTCAAAGAAAAAAAAAAGACTCGCAACTGCCCAGCAAGGCTTTAGAGCCTCGGCATCAAGTGATAGTTATTTTGGTGCAGCGAATTTGTAGCAGCTGCAGCCGGCGCGATTACAATGTGGTCATGGAGATCAAGCCGATCATCGCAGACAATGATTTGAGTACGCCACGAGACCCGAGGCTTTCCTGGTGTTAAGGCTTGCTTCGAAATGGCAAAGCTTATTTTCTCAGGACTTAGACCAGACTTTTTGCGCGGCCCTTGATGGGGCCCGGCCTCGCCGAATGGGATGAACATCAATTGGCAACTGTCCTCTGGCGGCACATCCACAACCCGTTGGCGCCAACTTTACTCGGTACTTGTCGTGGGCCCATGACCACTCGAAAGTTGCCGACTTTAGCACCGAGATACCTTCAACATGTAACATGAGCCAGAAGTGCAAGACACGTTCGAATGGATTGACTGATGCATGCGCACACATGCGAGCGTGCACGGATTTCCTTGTTTCTTTGCGGCCTTTAACAACTGCTTTTTCGCCAGGCGGATCTTCCAATCTGCTGACCATTGAAACAACCGGTCGCAATCAACTCAAGACGGGGTATAAATCGCGACCGGGGGGTTTGATCGTCCGCCACCTAGGCCCAAAAAAACACAAGAGCCACAAGGCCGCCAAGTCGAAATCGGCTAAGAGCAAGAACAGACTCTCCGCGCATATGTCATCGTAGAATGCGCAGCAGCACAGGTAGCCACCCAGAAACTGCAAATTAATTACTGTAAATTAAATGCATGGCTCATATGAAGATATATAAACCGGAAAGACTCTCGTCCAGACAATGCCTACCACCATTGATCA
The DNA here is from genome assembly GCA_030780645.1 of Aschersonia sp. MBC 508. Lineage (NCBI taxonomy): Eukaryota > Fungi > Ascomycota > Sordariomycetes > Hypocreales > Clavicipitaceae > Aschersonia > Aschersonia sp. MBC 508. The sequence continues at coordinate 31,408 of JAPFUF010000301.1, read as the reverse complement.
TCTCTATTCCTTGCTCTGCCAGCTCGTCTCGAGCGACGGATGTCATATAGGAACATTTCGTGATTGAGTCCTCATCTCCGATTCCCTTGTTACGACAATATTGAAAATGTTTCTACGACGAGCATTTCTTCTCGCCATACTCTTTGGCGCCGTCTCGTGGGCTCTGCATGTCAGAGATCTGCTCCCAAGAGGCTTTGCTCCGATCGTCAGCGCATTCACCGCGCTCTTTCATGGAGATGGGTTGGTCCAATCTTCCTTGGGCGCGATTGGGGGCGTACTTGGCGTGGACCAGGAATTTGATTACGTGGTAGCGGGAGGTGGCACTGCAGGAAATGTCATGGGTTATCGCCTTGCAGAAGCCGGCTTCAAGGTGGCAATCGTGGAGGCTGGAACCTTTTATGAGCTGTCGAAACCCATACTGGGCACTGTTCCCGGGCTGGATGTCATTTTCGTCGGCTCTTCACAAAACGAAGCTGTGTCGGCTGCCGATTGGAAGTTTAGTACTGCATCTCAGCAGGGTGCTGGCGGCCGCAACGTTCATTATGCTCAAGGCAAGTGTCTTGGTGGTTCCTCAGCCTGGAACTTCATGCTGCAACATCGGCCGACCACCGGGGCTTTCGATAAATGGGCTCAAACGGTCGGGGACGATAGCTACAGGTTAGTGGTCCTTTTTGCTGCTCGATCAAGTTCCATTTGTTTCCCATCATCGCAAACTTGAATCTAATTCTCGACTCAACGAGTGCACAGACAGGGATCGTTCGAGCCATTTTACGAAAAGACTATGACATACAGCTCGCCAGATTTGACTAAGCGACCTGCCAATACCACAATCCAGGGGAACGAGGCTGACTTCGCGGCCACCGGCCAGGGAGGGCCAGTCCAAGTAGGCTATTCTAATTATGTGTCGCCTTGGTCAACTTGGTTGGAAAAAGGTTTCAAGGCCGTCGGACTTGGAATGCAAAATAGCTTCAATCGTGGCAAGCTATTGGGGTATCACTACGCACTGACGACAATCCGACAATCGGACGCGACGCGAAGTTCATCCGTGCAATTCATTTATACGGCGAAGGATAAGGGAATGCAGAATCTGAAGGTTTTCACGAACGCAGACGTCTCACGGATTACATTCGATGATAGCAAAAAAGCGACCGGCGTAGAAGTTTTGTCTGCTGCGGGCACGCGTTACGTGCTGAAAGCCAACAAAGAAGTTATCGTCAGTGGCGGAGCATTTAAGAGCCCGCAGCTTCTGATGCTATCTGGGATAGGCCCGGAGGACACATTGCGACAGTTCAACATACCAGTTGTTGCATCTCGACCAGGAGTCGGTCAAAATATGTGGGATCACATTTTCTTCGGCCCCTCTTATCCTGTTAAACTTCCGACATTCACCGACATCGAATACAATCCTATCAAGCTTGCTGCTGCTACTGGACAATATCTTCTCGCATCAGGAATTTTTGCCTCCAATGGCATTGACATACTAGGTTGGGAGAAATTGCCCTCTCAGTATCGACAGCGATTTTCCCCTTCTACAGAGCAAGCTCTGTCCCAATTCTCTAGTGATTGGCCTGAAGTTGAATACCTTGGAGGCAACGGCTACACTGGCACGTTTTCATCGCTACTCGCTCAACCAGCAACCGGCAAGTCATACGCTACTATACTAGGCGCCTTAGTCTCCCCGCTGTCACGCGGTAACGTAACAATTGCGTCTACTTCCGTCAAAGACAGCCCTGTCATCAATCCCAATTGGCTTACTGCCCAAGGGGACCAAGACGTTGCAGTGGCCTTGGTCAGACGCATGCGAGACATATGGAGTACTGCTGATGTGCAGTCTATCTTGGACGGTCCTGAATACTATCCGGGCACAACGGTTGCGAGTGACCATGATATTTTGAACTATGTTCGCCAAAGCTTGATGACTGTCTGGCACTCATCTTGTACATGTAAGATGGGCACAACTGACGATCAATCTGCGGTAGTCGACAGCCAAGCCCGCGTTTATGGGGTAAAAGGGGTCCGTGTCGTTGACGCAAGCGCCTTCCCCTTCCTACCCCCAGGGCACCCGCAGTCAACTGTTTATGCGTTAGCGGAGAAGATCGCAGACAACATCATCAAAGGTGGCAAATAGCACCCGTACGTGGAGCTTGACGTCTGTATGACTCATACGAAGTCGTTCAAAAATTTAGGGGATGAAAGCCATTGGAGGGCTTCGTTGAGCTCTCGTTGGCAGAAATTTTTGCAGGACAAGTTGTTATCTACCACGAAAAAATACTTCAATTCGTGTCCACAATATCGATGAGTTGGAGACCCGAAACGGGCTCCAACATGTACGCTTCATTGGCTTCTACTTTGTTCCAGATTAATGGGGAAAAGATTCATTGTCCAAATCGTCTCCTCGTTTATGGGATAATAGGCCATTATACCTGAATTGACCAAGGTCCCAATTTCGACCAGAACTGCCTTGCGATTGTCGGCGGCCGTGTCGGCGATCGAAAAAAACACGCGATGGCAGAGGCTACGTGATTACGAGGGAAGAGTACTTCATCCAAGCATCTAAGTATCTCAAACGCATCGAAGAGGCCCCATGTGCTGTGAAATAATCAGGCCGTGCGGCGCCTTTTGCAGCGCCTGTATAGGTCTTTCCCAGAGCCACAAAACTTATGTTCAGTCAAGCCGCCTGCGAATATGTTTTCTTCAGCCAAAGCCGCAGCAATCTTCAACACCTCCATCCGCCCAGTTGACAAAAACCAAAGGCAAGCTGCCAACAAGGGGTTCAAGAGACTTAAAAGGAGAAATTGCTGCTTTCTGACTAGGACAGATAGCCCACGTGATTCCTCGTTTCGAGGACGCCAGAACAGAGCCTCTCCGAGTTTTCGGTCTTTCCGCGACGTCTCATTTCAGCACGCGAGCCAGGAATCGACGAGTTTTCTTCCTGATTGAGCTGTTTCGCTCGTCCACGCCCTTGGCTGTCTGTTCCACTTCCGCATGGCCGCGCGGGGCCGATTCTTCATCACTGCGCTCCCCTTCTTTGTCGCATCCTGTCTCTAAGCGTTGTTGCTCAGCGTCGATTTGAGCTGTATTATCATGCATGATTTGATGTGCAAACGATACGGTGTTCTTTGGACCAGAGTCGTCAAGATGGAATTGGCCGTCCGCTTGTTGATTGTCCACGAAAAGATCCTTTACCCGCCCAGGCCCGATCAACCTCTCGTAAACGGCTAGCGTAGTGCCAAACTCTTTCTTGGAGCCAACCTTAATTGCATCGAGAAGTTGCAATGCAAATGTCTGGCAGTTATTCGTGATGAGGTTATAGGCTGGCTGCTTTTCTCGAATGGACTGTATCACAGACTCTCCTGCGATGAGTCAGTGAGCGCTCGTGAAGGAGAGAAACGTGTATAAGCATGGAGAAGCAAGACCGGGCACGTACCAGCCCTCCTAACCGCGTCATCATTGAACTTTGTTTCTCCTACGCTGAATTTGTGCCATTCTTCGCGCTTTATCCTCTCATTTGTATAAATTACGTCGAATTTTTCATCCTTATGATTGATGTAATCAGAGCCACCCACAGAAACGTTTTGTCCTGTCTTCAGAGGCTAAACTCACCATCCATAATTGATGGGCAAAGTCTCCAACAAGAACTGCCCAATGCTGTGTCGGGTCGGGATACTTGTGAATCTTTTCAGTAATCATCTTGCCCAGGCCTGTCTGCTCGGCAAACCATTTCCCTGCAAGGCCTCCGACAGGGTGCCAGCCAACCTCGACTGGTCGAGGAGCCCCATCGATCACCGGCTCAGAGACAGGCACCGCATTGGGCTGGCTGCCCAAGCCAATGGCGTGCTTCAAAGCGGCTTCTCCCTTGTTCAGGTTTTTCTTGCTGAAGGTATTCCAACATATCAGCCGCTATGACGTTGTGGTGATGCATGATCTTCGCAGCTTCATGGCGCGCGATCGATGGTGAGTTGCAGCAACTTGTTTGGCGCTAGTCGGTCAGGGCCACGTACAGGAACTCACCGACCTTGGCGCCGACGCCCTCCTCCTTGTCCGACTTCTTGTCCACCTCTTCACTCATGTCACTGTACATTAACGCAACACTGTATTTGAAGAAGCCGTTGTTGCTTGCCATAAGATTGGCGAGTGTCCACCGGCAAGTGCTATTATGCTTAGCGGCTGCTAGTATACACCGTACGTAAGGCCGGGCAAGGCAAGTGGAGATTGAAACTGTCTGGTGATTCGCCCTCTAGACATCAGTTCCTTAGAAAGGTGGGTCCCAGTAACAGTGCGGCCACTGCACACGGGGCATAGAAGGCATCCAAAATCCATTTACCCATAGTACCTAAGGTCTCCTTAGGTAGCAAGTCAGTACTCAATCCTTCCCGCCTAATCGTTTGCACACAGCGCGTATCCTCTTCGAGACTCTTCAGAATTCTCCAATCCAGGGCCGGGGTCTCAGCACCATACTTTCTTTGTTGTCTTAAAAGCACGTCTGTTGAAGCGAAACTGGGCCGAGCGCGTGCCCAAGCGCAGTGTACCTGCCAACCGTCATCCGCACTCGGGAGAGTCGGTATACTAGCAGTATACCCAATTATTCGTTCAAGTGCGTTTCCAAACGATCGTACAGAGTAGCTCCGGTATTTTACAGCTGGGGTGGGTACATTACTCCGTGGTAAGAGAGTAGATGAGTAGGTATGCCATAGAGTTAGTGCATCCAGCTGTATGCCATGCATAATAATAGGTGGGTTCTGTATCGAGGGCATGAACCAGTAGTCAATTGTAAGTATAACAAGTGCAGCTGTTTTGGAAGCCAGCGTTTAGATACCTGCTTCAAAGAGACGCTCACAGTCTGATCCCCTTGATCCGCTCAAAACCCAATGAGATGATCGAGGACTTCATTCTTTCGCCAGTATTGTACACATCAGGTGGCGCAATGGTCGATGCGAGCGCGAATTTCCATGAACTAACACACTCAACTACGGAGGTTAGCACACGGTAGCTGGATTTGATGTCAATTTGACGATGCATCGATTGTCATACGTCCACGAGCAGGCGATGCTGTCTTTGTCAACCTGGAACAATGCCAACTCCGAGTTTTGGACCCCACCGCTAGCGTACTGTATGCGTGGTTCCATGGGCGCGAGAACCCCCTGCTCCGCTTATCGATAACGGAAATTTCTTCTCGTACGGGCAGACCGATTGCCTCCGCGACACACTGCTTCCCCTAGAAGCGGCAGCTGCGAAAAGGCCCGAAAGCATTTGCTACGTTCATTTGTCATGGCTGCTTCCAAACATAAATTGGTCGGAGAAGAGCCGAATCGCTCCAGCAAAAAACACAAGGTCCGCCATCAAGACGAGGTTACTGGGAAAAGTCACGAGAGGGAGAATAGCAAAGACAAAAAGTACAAGACGGAGAAACAGAAGCGACAAAAGAAAGCAGAGGATGCTCAAAAGAAACATTCCAACACAAATGACGCCAAGCTAGTCAATGAAGCAACAGCCGACACCAAAGCTCAACGAAAAGCTGACAAGAAGGCAAACAAGGAGAAAAGGAGACTTGAGAAGCTACGGAGGCGACAAGTGATGAGGGCAACTGACGGAGTTGAAACGAAGACCTTGGATAGTCCAGATGAGCGAAAAGAGGGAGAAGATGAAGTTGACAAGATCAGGCATCAAAACGTCTCATCAGTCGCAGTCACCGAATTGAACACGACTTCACACGCCACGTACACCCAGACGATCAGCCTGTCCAGCGTTCCTCAAATAGAGATTGATGAATTTCTCTCACAACATGAGATCAGGATCACGGACCCTCGCAGCGAAATGACGTCTCTGCGTCCTATAATCGATTTTCACCATCTGCCATCAACGAATCTGCTCGAGAAGACTCCGTCCCCTTTCGCCAGCTTCAAAACCCCGACTCCTATCCAGGCTGCGTCTTGGCCCTCTTCTTTATCTGGCAGGGACGTCGTGGGTGTCGCGGAAACAGGCTCTGGAAAAACGATGGCATTTGCGCTACCATGCGTGGAAGCTGTCTCTCGTGCCGCCAAAAAGGGGATTAAGGCAGTGATCGTGTCTCCAACGCGTGAGCTGGCGATGCAAACACATGTTCAGCTTGCTTCGATTGCCGCTCTTGCCAGGTTGAAGACTGTATGTCTGTACGGCGGCGCATCGAAAGAGGAACAGAGATCGCTTCTCAATCGTGGCTGCGACATTGTTGTCGCCACGCCAGGCCGCCTCAAAGATTTCATGTCTGATGGAACCGTGAACCTCAGTGGCTGTGTATTCGCAGTCTTAGATGAGGCTGATCGCATGCTTGACAAGGGGTTTGAAGATGATATCAAGCAAATATTGGGCGCTTGTCCAGATATTGCCCAGCGACAAACTCTCATGTTCACCGCAACGTGGCCTTTGTCTGTGCAAGACCTTGCATCAACTTTTATGAAGAATCCTGTGAAGGTCACAATTGGTGCAGGTGGCAGGGAGGTCGGAGACGGGTCTGTTGAACTACAGGCAAATTCGAGGATCACTCAAAAAGTAGAGGTTATAGATCCTAAGGATAAAGAGTTTCGCCTATTACAGATCATCAAACATCATCAACAGGGCAACAAGAAGAACGACAGGATCTTAGTCTTTTGTCTTTACAAAAAGGAAGCTACTCGTATCGAAGGTTTGCTTAGTCGGAAAGGAATTCGCGTTGGTGGTATTCACGGCGATCTACGGCAAGAGCAGCGCACGCGGAGTCTAGAGGCCTTCAAGACCGGCCAGACACCTGTTCTGGTGGCTACAGATGTCGCGGCCCGAGGCCTTGACATTCCCGAGGTAAAACTGGTCATTAATGTTACGGTGAGTTCATGCTCTTTTGGATGCATGTGATGACAATGCGCTCACTTAAGCACACAGTTTCCGTTGACTATCGAGGATTACGTGCACCGCATTGGACGAACTGGCCGCGCCGGCAATACCGGCATGGCCCACACACTTTTCACCCTCCAAGACAAGCCTCATTCCGGCTCGTGAGTCCAATAAAACCCTAATTTCCTTACCTGCCTCATGGCTGACTCGGTATCGCTCCAGGCTAGTGAATATTCTCAAGGGAGCTAAACAAGAGGTTCCCGGTGATCTGCTGAAATTTGGAACAACTGTGAAGAAGAAGACTCATGACATGTATGGATCTTTTTTCAAGGACGTTGACATGACACAAAAGGCAACCAAGATCACATTTGATTAAGTTTCTTGAGTGTTTCTTTACGCATATGTCCACTTTGGAGTATTTGTACATCAAAACACCAAGTCCGGCCTGGCCATAGGGCCCGTGACTCGAGAATACCGCTCATGATAGCGTGAGTAGACAGCCTGCAGGAGGAATCGTCTCTCTAGTATGACACTGCATGCTCATTCAGTAGGGATTATAGCATTTCGAAGGCTTTTTCGGGGAAACAAAAGAAGAGGAGAAGTAGAGTAAAAGTAGAAGAGGAGGTTAGTCACATACATAAGACAGATCATGGTGAATGCGAAGGCCGACAGCTTGGCCAGACTTTTGAAGTGAGCCATTGCGCCTGTATCGACGGCAGCAAAGTTTCGTAATGCCCACGCGACAGAAAATGAAAGCACAATCGCATTTCCGGGCAAAATCGAGGTTGCGGATATATAGGAGTTGTTCCGTTTCAGGTAATTTTGTATGAAGGCTAAACTCCATATGATGCGACACAGCATGTTCACTATGTTAGCGATAACTAGACCCTGGGCCCCGAGTGATAGGAGCCGCATGAAGACGAAGGCGGCAGTGGCGAATATGATCGAAAAAAAGCCCATCCATATTGATTGCTGATGAAGTTCTCTCTCAGTGGCCACGGATGCAACGAATGACTCAGCCAGACCATTCATGGCGAGAAAGGGTATGTAGAAGCAGTAGACGCCCAAGACTTCATCGGCTCCAACGGCGTTCCATCGTGGGCCGGCTACGATAGCCAGGAGCGGTGAGGCTGCGAAAGGGCCAATGCTGATGACGGTGGCTGAAAGTAATAAGTAGAGTCTGGCCAATACCTGAAAATTCGTTTTTGCCTCCTCAATCTCTGAGCACACCCCAGCCGCAGCTCGTGATGTCAGTGCGACAGGACCGGATCTTTTGGCCAACAATTTAGAGAAGTAACTGCGACTGCTTTCCTCAACGGGTTGGAAGAGTAGTCTTGCCAGTAGGCCACCGTAGTTCGCGGCGAGGGCGTACGTGCCCTGGACCTCAGGTGTCGTCAGAAAAGATACAAGAAAAGAGTCGCCCTGAGTCAGAACATGCTTCACTACGCTTTGGACCATCATGCTCCTGGCAAGTCTCAACGTAGGCTTGTACAGGTAACCGCCAAGAAATACTTCTCCATACTGAATTGGCTGCGGCAGAAGGGAAAAGCCAGCAGAGGTAGCTGTGCCGTGCCCTGAAACGATGTAGACCAGCGATAAGACAACTCCGAATGTCAGTTGACCGAGGGCAAAAGGCAACACACCAAGTGGCAGCTGCCATTTCCAAGCCAGCACCGCAGAGGCTAGGATCATGAGACATCTTGAGAAGGTGGCAAGGGACTCGGCTGCGGCACGCGTGCCAAACTGAAGTTCTTTTTGCAGAAGCACAAAGCATGGCTCGGATAAGAGTTCGACCATGGCTGCTACCCCATAGATGTAGAGAGATGGTCGTAGGTAGGGTGTTTGGAGAAGCAATTCGTCTGCAAATGCGACGTATATCCAGGCTAAGCCGACAGTGATACCGAGGCCAAGGATGATAGCGAGATACCCTAAGTTGATGATGGCTTGGCTCGATTGGGAGGCAACACATTGCTTGTCTGTGGCTGGCTCGTCTTTCGAGCCATCTATCTGAATATCCTGGCGTTGGATCGAGACACGCAGGCTCTCGCGAGCAAAGAAAAGAACGGAAACGTAGAATACTTCCAGTTGCGCTGAGATGCCCAGCAGCGATGCCGTCAGAAAACGTAGCAGGATCTGATTCGCGACAAAGGTGACGAGACGCGAAGTCAGCTGCATGAGGATGAGGAGCGATGCACCTTGGACAGCGGAAGGCTTCGAGGCTTCTTTCTTAGGTGATTCGCGAATGTCCGGTGTTGCAACATGGCTTGAGCCTCGGCGCTGGCCCATGGTGAAGCAAGCATTGGGTACAAGGCCGGCTACGCAGGATAACTCCCCAAACGAATGAAGATTCCGCGCAGGTTGCACGCAGGTGCGCTCCCTGTTCAGACAGTCCAGAGCCTCTTGGGCACTTCACGCAGCTGATGAATTATAGCCTGTTTGTCCAGCAAGCTGAGCCTCGTGAGCGGACTTTTCTAGCGATCGCTGATGTTGGCACAATGATTGGTTGTGGAGGCGCACTCGAATGTAGGGGAAACAAGTTGCAGGTGGGCTCGGCGCGGCACCCTCAGCCGCCTGCAGGAGATTGACTCACCAAACAAAGCAAAGCCGCTCTGACTATTGATGTTGAGTGTTCCCAGAACGACGATGGACTGCCCGGTAGTCATTTGCATCAGACAACGGATCCTGTCCACACGTGGCATCAACGCGTGCTTGACTGTCAGAGCGTGACGACGTAATTCGACGTGCAACCCACATTGCTATGCAGGGTGCCGGGCTGGTTTTCGTCGGAACCCGAATACCTTGTAAAGCCCGCCACGAGTCCTGCCAGGCTGGCCGTACTTCTGGGGACAGCCTCAAGCCGCCGCCCGCATGATATAAAAAATGTACGAGATATGCCTATGAAGGTCAAGTAATTTTTATTTTCACATGCGTGCTTATTCCGTTTCCAATCGACACATTAGAAGGCATGCATTGATTCGATGTAACTTGAGGCAGCCGAACTCAATTGCAATAAAGTCCCCCGTTTTGTATAGCACCGATTGGCCCAGTAGGAATCTTGCGAGACTGCCGCTCTCCACAGCATTGGGCATTCGCATTAGACTTTGCACTTCCAGTGCCTCGCCCTACTACGCCGAACACAAGCGGCCATGATTGCTCCGAGAAGAATAGAAGACGCCCCAAACATCTGCGCTCCAATGTATGACCCACCCTGCTGACGAATGATGGCTCCACATATCGCCGGTCCCGTCAAGTTCGCGAGGCTTACGAAGCTGAAAATCATCCCGACCCTAGTCCCCGTCTTCTCGGGTGTGGGCGTCATCGTTATCGCGACAGCAGGGAAAAGTGCTTGCAATGCTGCAGCCAGTATTCCATATACAACCGCGAATGCGAAGAGACCGGCCTCTGAGCCCACAGCTGCCCAGCAAAAAACGAGGACGCTAGCCATGAAACTCGAGGGGACCAATAGGTTCAGCATACCTGTCCATTTATCGGCGACAAGCGGCGGGAAGATTCGTCCAACGATACCGACGCCATTCAATACCATCACGAGATTGATAGGCGAGGAATCACCGCTTGGACCGACCTGATCGCGCGCAAAAGTTCCGAGATAGAAGAAGGCCAGATATAGGCCCCAGAAATTCAGAAACATGCTGAGCGAAAAGAAAATAAAGGCCACATCGCTGAAAGCCGACCAGTCAACCCACCCAGCCATGTCAGACGGTGGTAGTCGCGGCCGGAAAAGAACGAGACAAGGAGCGTAAGTGGCAAACATGATGAATGCCATTGCTCGAATCGTCCAAGGAAAGCCAATATCGTCGCGGAAGAGAAGCCAGTGTATTAGGATGGGGTAAACAAGCCCGCCCACTGCGGCACCAGCCGCTGACAAGCCTACTGCCAGTGCTCGTCGGGTATGAAAGTACTGCGACAGTACGGCGAGTGCTGGACAAAAGGTAAGGCCGTTTCCAATCCCGAGACACACTGCTTGGGCCAGAAATATCTGCCAGTATGTTGAACAGAGGGAGAGCATGAAGAGCGCAAAGACTTGAAGAAATACACCGCAAGTGAAGACAACTCTGAAGTAGCCTGCATCAGTGATTCGCCCCGCGATCACCCCGATTGAAAACAGAAAGAACACCTGCACGCTTCCAATCCATGCAATGGCCGATTCATCTTGGCCCAGCGTTCGTGTGTAAAATTCTTGGAAGACCCCGTAGCCATTCGCTACGCCCCAAGTGTTGAAAAATACAATGTGCATGAGCACAACGTGCAGCCAGGCAGTCGCACCAGAATCGACAGGATGCTTGGTCGGCGCCTCCTCGCCTGACATTGCGACTCGATGATGGTTATTCGGTGACTGAGCATCGGCGTCGAAAGAGCTGGTTGCCTGGGTAGATCTGTTGGCTGCTGCACCGCCATGCGGCAAAACGTTGGTCATTGGGGGCTTCGCATGCGGTTCACACCGATCTGAACAAGAAAATGAAAAAAAAATAAAAAATAAAAAAAAGGGTCCTTGATTGAAACACATTGGCAGACACGATGAACGTGAACCTCCTTGAAAATACACGCAGACGATCGTTGCGCTGTCAGTGTTCTTTATAATAGTCTTTGCCGCTTCAGGCTGTACGAGCCGCTCTTCCCGTCATTGCCGTTGATTCCGTCCTGCCCGGCAGCAAACTTTAGCCACAGCCAGGAGTCCACCTCGGATGCGATTCAATTATCGACTCCACTTACGAGGGACAGTTTCGCGGTTCACACCGACAAATGTCGCGAGCAGCGGTAGCTTTTCTTATTGTTGGGATATTTGCCGATTAGACTGTGTAAACAGCGACGATCGTCAAGGGTGACCGCGAGCCAGCTCACGAGCTATTCGTACTGATTTTCCACTTCAGAACCTATTGGTGAACCAAACGAAGCCGTTTCATCGGCCTCGATCGGCATTCGCGAAGCAACGAAAATCTTGGGAAGACGATCAAGTGCGGCCCAGAGCAATGACGGCATGAACGAGCCTGCCGACAGACGACGACCCGCAGCGGCCCCGGGTGCTATATCGCGGGTCTAGGGTACGACTCTACTTGACGCTTTCACGTGGTCTTCGGCGGTTCTCAAAACTTGAAGTAGAGCCCTTGGCCTCAGTGCGAGCGGCCCGCCACATTTGATCCGGTTTATATGGGCTGAAGGCAATCGTGCAAGTCTTTCATGCCTCCGAGTGACCATGTCATCGGCGGCAAAAGGCAGAAAAAGGTCCAAACTCGCGTGCCAGACATGTCGATACCTCAAGAGAAAATGCGACGGCGATCATCCGTGCGGGACATGTGTTCGATTCGACTATGAATGCGAATTCCAGGAGTTGAAGGCAGAGAGATCACGGAGGTCACGCAATTCCAAGCCTCCAATGGCGCATGAAACAACGGCTTTTGCATCACCACGACGCGATGAAGACCTGGGATCTGCTGTCCCAGGAGCCGCCATGTCAGCAAGGGCAGCAATCTCATTGGAGGCGAATTCTGGCTCTGCGTTCGTGAGGAGACTCGCATCCCGACTCGACCCTGTGAAAATTCCACGGGGCCACACATTCTCCTGGAACGCTTTTCTAGGCTCCCGTCGCGTACCGGGCCATGTGCCTACTCTCGGGATCATCACCAACATGCTTTCGAAGACGCGAATGCAGGATCTGAGCGCAGTGTTTGTCGATCAAATACATCCAACATATGGTTTTGTTGACAAGCAAGAACTTTTACTCCAGATTGAGAGTCGCTGGTCCGCACCGGAATGTGGAGCTGCGCATGACGCTTTGTTATGTAGCATTGCAGCCCTGGGATGTTTATTCTCACAAGTCCATGCAGACAGTCTGGAGCAAGATTTACTAGAGACAGCCAGGATTTTGCTGGGACAGACCATGTCCGAGGTTCCAGATGTGAGAACTATCACTGCTTCTTTACTTCGCGTTGTATATCTCCGTGTAGCCGGAACTCATTATGAAGCCTGGATGGCAAGTTGCATGGTGATGCACATCATTGAAGCAGCGGGTGTCACGGCTGATGTTCACGCAAAGAGCACGTGGTCATCGGGACGACGATCGATAAACACAGACACAGCGCGAAGGCTGGTACTCATCGCACAGCATCTCAACATCTGGATGTCCTTCGATATGGGTCTCACCAGAGTCGCTCTGAATAGCGCAGAGGAAATACCAATGCCCCTTCCACGATCGGGTGACTTCACCCCAGAGATTACGGCTTTGCTGGCACTCTCTGTAGATCTAGATCCCGAAAGGAAACCCACTGCGGAGGAACTTGAGATCGCCCTGCACGCCCTGATGAGTCGTGTGCATTCTACTCCCCCAACCATTCTTGCTCAGTGCAACTTAGCCCTCTGTCTTTGCCGAAGACTGAGGTCTTTGGAGGCTGTTCTCACAGAAACAATACTTCAGGGAATTCTCACCCTCACGACCAACGGCGTTGCTGCAGCCCGGTCAATCCTCGCCGCACGCGCGCCATGGCATCATATGGCATACGTTCCGTTCCAAATCGTATGCGTCCTGTTGGCCATTGATACTGTCAGTTCGATATCTCAATTGCGCGACGCAATGCAGTGCTTGAAAGATATATCACTTGTTTATGATACACAAGCAACTCAGGAAGCCCTGTCAACAGCGCGCTCCCTCGTTCGTTTACATCAGAAGGGCAAAGAAATTTTCGCAGCTGCACTGGGTGATGTCTTGAAAGATACTTCAGATGCCTCCTCAGCAGAGTATACAAATGCGACATCGCTCACTTCTGGAACAGAGGAGCTGGCGAGTATATTTGCAGCAGACTTCCCAGGCTTGGGTGATTTTGACATGGAAACTCTTCTAAACCCAGACTTCTTCTGGAACGCTGGAAGCTATGGAATATCATGAAGTGTCTTCGGAGATGATTTGAAACTCTGCCGACGCAAATATATTTCGTACAAAAACAAAGCAGCCGTACTCTCCCCATTCGGGAAGACGAAGAGACGTTGTTTTGTCAGAGCAGAGTTTGGGCCCCGAAAAGTCTTCAGCAGCAGCCAGCTGCTGTGTCATACCAGATACGAGAATTCAAATGCAATGTGACAGCATATACCTCAGGACATGGAGATAATCCGACCGGCCACGTGGAGAACCAAAAATGAGCTATTCGGACGCACTTTGACCTGCTTGCCGCTCTAAGAGCGTCAATCCGATCAGTCTGCACGTATTTTACCAGCTCAGCAATGGTGCTGATATTTGAGTTGTCTTACAAGACTGGGTACGAACATATTTTCGATCCTGAGCCTCTAGAGCCGTCGGCCACTCGGTATCTCTTCTGCATAACAAAGCAGAGTCTTTGTGAAAGAAATTGCCCCACCGTGAACTAACAGGTAGCTGATGTATGCATTGATCTCCTTGTGACGACCAGTCATTCGGAGATTTCGGTACCAGGCTTGTCACCGAAAAGAAGGCCGTTTGGTATGGCATCATGAATAGATGCCCAGAGGATGGCCTCACTCATGCAAGTAGCCAACGACAAGGTACAAAGGACCCTGCGTGTGGCCACCATGATCCCTCAAATGATCGATGCTGGGTATGGATCAACTCGGGCGGTTGACAGCTTTGTCTTTAGCTCGCAGTGTTTGTGAGGTCAATTAGAAATTTCTCAGTCTCAGCCAGCTTCCCACACTACAGTCCATACGATTTAGCCTCAACGCTGTTGGCAGTTCATACAATGCAGTCTCTGTCACCCTTGAACAGAAAGCTCCTCATTCTGACTTCATTGGACTTGGCGTTTTGTCTCAGCAACAGGAGGTATCGCTTTGACCAGAATTGTATCAATTGTGCTTATATTCTTTACATGAACGTTGGAACCTCCATCGCGTCCAGCATCACAACATGGATCGCCAAAAAAAAAAAGGGGGTGAAACTCTTCAGTGCCAGTGATGGACTGGGGCGATCTGTGAAGGTCATTTGGTTTGCGATGGATGTACTAACCAATCAAGGCGATCTAAACGAAAATCAGATGCCCTCCTACATCTAATCATGACTTGACCACTTCAGGGATTGACACGGCATGTTTTGGCGCTCGATCAAGGCAAGGGACAACAGGGAACAAGCCACGGCAAAGCATTGAATCTGCAGAGTGTACTTGAAACTGAAACGAGGGCCAATCTTTCAAAAATATAAGAGGCGTACAATTCCATCTCAAGCCAAGGATTTTCCTCGCGCGTGTGGACTTGAGGTAAGGATCCGTGACCGTCTCTTCAAAAGTCGATTTAAGCTCTTCAGATGTGCTAGACAGTGTGCCAAGCCATTGCCAAAGCCTATCTGAGGTAAAAAGTAACCATAAGCCGCATATTTGATTATAAAAGCTAGCGACTTTATTACCAGAAGAAGCAATTAGACAGTGTGGACCTGAGAGAACTTGTTATATACTCCTGAAATCGTCTGATTCATCTGGGCGGCCAAGAGGAAATGTATCCGATCAGACAAATGTATTTCATCATGCCTAAAATAGCCTTTAGTCACTTTCATCGGACAGAGACGGGGACGAACTCAGGAAACCTCTTGGAGTAGAATGATACTTACCACATATACCCACCTGGTGAACCCGCATTCACAACGCAACCCGGGACGAGACAATTTCGGTATGGTATGTCTGTGATGGCCGGAGCATCGAGATAGTATCTGGGATTCCTGATGATCTCCAGCAAGAAGGAACGGACGTCTATAATAGACACAGTTGAGCCAGGCCAGCGTTTCTTCGTGTGTAAAAAGTAGGGAACACCATAATTGATGATCGCGGCCAGGCTAGTGACATATTGGCGAATTCGGTCAATATAATCAGTTGCGTTATACACGGCTGGGTTGTTAAAATATCGAATATTCGAGGTACCAAATTGGCCAGGCTTGGCAATTATCGGAGCATAATCCAGTGAAGTCTGGCCCAATATAACGAATCGGCGGCCGCCAGAAGCCCATATTATGTCCATGTTACTGAAGATGCAATCGGCGACATCAGATATCACCTTGTTTCCATTTTCTTCAGCGCCAAGGAAGCCTTGAATCCCAAGATCAGTTGTTCCAAACCACATGGCATAGACAGTATTGAGCGGAGTACGATCTGGAAAAATAAGGGTGTCGCTAGCCTCCTGCTGAAATGTCGGTAGCTGGTAATTATCACCATCTGGGAAAAGCTGGCCGCGGAAATAGGTCGTGACGATGGATGAATTACACATAGCGCCGCCAACAGCGTAATTGACAAGCTTTGCATCGTTCACTGAGGCTAGATACTGGGCCCAGTTGTAGCCACCAGAAAAAGTCGGGTAGAAATCGGGCCTAAACTGAGTGCCCGGGGGTGGGGGATGACCATTACGTTCCATGTAATATGCCCGTCCGATGTCAGTGAAGCTGTCTCCAAACGCGACGAGGTAAGAGAAGGGGCCGACGAGCGCCGCAGTCGAGGTCACTGTCAGCAGCAGAAGCAGCAGGTACAAGCCCAAAATGCTGGAATACATCATACATAAATTCTGCGGGATCTTCTTTGCAACGCAGTGGTGAGGTAAATACCAGAGAGAGATTGGAATCCATGTTTCATGCTCTACTTCTTGTCTTCTCTTTATGCTTAGTATTGACTTTCTAATTACTTTTCAAAGGAGAGAGTAGCCGCAGTTTGGACAATCAGCATTTGTCGGGATATTTGTTGGGACGAGACCATTGGATCGTAACTTGTGCCACACAAGATTGCATACCTACTTCCTGGTAGGTGGGGCACGTTGGGCGTACATGCGGCACCTAAGTACCTAGTACGTACTAAGTACCTAGTAGATAAAAGCTCACTTACGTGTATTATTAAGGTTGAAGAAGTCGGGGACATCTTCAAGCACACGCCGACAAGCGACAAGTATATAAGGCAGAAAAGCAAGAGACAAGAGAATCGTTTACGCTACGTGAAAATTTGAGCCACAATATGAAACTACTGAGAATAAATGGGCCGCAGTCGTTGCATGGGGCAAGTAAGCCATCAAAACAAGGGCGAATTTCCGCAATGTATCTGAAGATGTCTACCCCTACACGCATAGGCAATACAGTCATTGACGGGGTTTTGAAAGTGCGCCATTATCAGGGTGTCAAGGCACGACACAATCAGTAGCTCTCTTTGCAACCTGCTTGGAACAAAATGTCGCAGCATGCAGTAAGGGCTGGCCGATTGCGCAAAGTGAAGGTAATTGCCAAAGTAAACGATTGATATGCGTTGGGTTTCCAGGCGACACAGTGTGGGGAGAAGAGCCTGGTCACGGAAGTTTCTTTCCTCAGTGAAATAATTTACCGACCACCGAGCAACGTCGATCGCCATTTCATCGCCGGATTCCTTACTTCGCAGCCTCTTAAGGACCGATTTGAGTAGTCCTGCGCTGTCTTTTACGATGTTGAACAGTTAACCACACGCAGTTGATTGAACTCGAGTGGCAGCCCCGAACAGCAATTTGCAAGCATCAGTTCCTCTTATCACTTTGACCAATCCTACTCCATGCATAATGACAACGCTGCCGCGGCAAGCGACAGTTACATATCAATGTAGAGTACGCATTGTAGTGCATTTCTTCACGTGTCTAAGACGGCGGGATGCAAAGGCAGGCGCGAAGCCTCCACAAGGTAACGGTCAAGATGCCATCCTTCGGGATGTTGGATCAAGGTCTGCCAACGCTGAATAACATCACTTGTGATACGGGGTACAGAGGA
Source organism: Aschersonia sp. MBC 508 (assembly GCA_030780645.1). NCBI lineage: Eukaryota > Fungi > Ascomycota > Sordariomycetes > Hypocreales > Clavicipitaceae > Aschersonia > Aschersonia sp. MBC 508. Next base: position 13,830 of record JAPFUF010000301.1, on the reverse strand, counting down.
GAACGCCTTTGGAGACCATAATGGAGAATATAAGCCGATGCCAGCCTAGCAGTAGCTTTCAGGAGCGTGATCATGTCACTTCATCAGTGCGTAGGGGACTTCAGGACACATCTACCGATCGTACCACCGCATTACAGCTCGTGGAGGGCCCTTTATTCCAGAGTATTACGTTCATTAAAGGTGTGTAAACATTCAGACTACTAGTAAAGGTAGAAAGGTATCAACGTTAGGAAGTCATGAATCAGGTCGTAGAATAAGATTGTGGAGATATTATAAGAGGTGCATTAGGCCGAATACAATAACAAGTCCTTTCGTGCTAGCGATAAGTATAGAAACGCGTGGTTAGCCTTGTATGTGATTAGCGGTGGGGTATTCTTTAGAATGTGCTCATGTTTGCATTGACCTTGTGATGCTAAGCATTGTTGCACCTTATTGCAATAAGCCGTTATCCTTTGAGTAGGAGTACTGGCTTAGAATAGCCTCAGTATCTATGAGTCGGTATCTTTCCCCAATAAAGCCCTCGGAAATAGCTTCAATGTCCAGACTATCTGTGCTTGTTCAACACATCAACCATCCAGTTTACACCTTCTTTACCTTCTCTGAGGCCATATTGGAACAAGAGAGGAAAACAATGCATCTGCCCCTGCCAAGATAGCCATTGTCCACCTACACCATCCTTCTGACATTTGTTCTTAAATACGATGGCTTCAGGCTCCAAGACGTCACACGAACCAATAATACCATGAACGCTGATGTTGTGCTTGACTAGATAGCTCAAATCCGCTTGAATGGGTGAGACTCGGGGATCCAGGAAGCTCCAATCTCCCTGTGCTTGTCCTTCGTCATAATCCCTATGCTCCGTATCGAGAGGAAATGGACACCATGCTCTAGCGCTTTGATTAATAGACCTATGTGTGTGAAGTGGGTCGTATCTTTCAGCCTCCTTTATTTCTCGTAATTCATGCCGAAGGTCCGTCGTTGGGCTTATAACCATAATAGCAACAGGCGGCTTGATGGATTCAGGATTTGGCAGCCTCAATTCCCAAGTGGCAATGCAGAGAGCAATGTTCCCGCCTGAACTGTCGCCGGCGACGATGACCTTCTGGTCAGCTTTGGAAGCTTCAGCTAATAAGACTTTGTAAACCCTTCCAATCTGTGGAAAAGCAATCGAGACAGGCGCTGCAGGAGCCAGAGGACACGATACAATCACCAGACGCGTATCGTGTAATCGACGGACAAGCTCAGCGCATAAAGCCCAATGGTGTTCACTCGGGGGCATCTGCCACCCTCCACCGGCAAAATATATGATGAGCCGGCGAGTTCCAGTGTGAGAGGTGCTCTGCGTCTGGAAGCATGGCTTCCTTTCAAGCTCGTAGGTCCAAACCCCTTCCACCCTTCTTTCTGTAACTTCGCAATATCTGCGTGATCGTTTCGTTGCCGTTAAGCGTGTCGCTCCCTCGGGCAGCGCTTTAGGTGTCACGAGGCGAGGTCTCAATGGTCGTAGTGCAATGTTGAGGATTCTCGTCAGAAAGCTTCGAGTATCTCGCTCTTGAACGGTGAAATTGATGATTTGTGTGGTATCTGCTGGGCTGCTATGCTTTCCAAAACGATCTTGGACCACAGCATGATCCATAACACGGATACAGACCGTAGACTAGGAACTCAATGTTGAGCGCGAAAGGATAATCTCGAGTCGCTCATTTTCTCAGAAACTTGGCTGTTGCTTGATTTTCCCTTGCTGGCAGAACTGGTTACTGTGCGGTAAGCACGCTTGCGGCTGACGTGAGTCAATGATGTCATTTTGTGAGCACTAAGCTTCTTATCCCACTCAACGTCATTGATGAGCAAATTGCCTGTCGGATGAATTGTGCCTTTTTTTATTCACCTATTTAGATTGAAGTCATGAGTTTTGATTTCACCACCTCATTTGCTCCAAGATGTCTGTTCCCGTGGATTTGGCGCCGGAGATCATGTCCTGTCTCGTAGCGGCCACTTAGCATGTGCACTAACAGCGAAGAAGTTGTGCAGCATTTGCAATCGTCTAGACTGCGATTTTGACGCTATCAGCTCCCTGCTCGACAAAGACGTTTCTTTCGAGATCAGCTCACGGCCGTGATATCAAGGTATATAGACCAGCCTCGAACAGCGTCTGCTCTCGAGCCCGACCCTGAACAGACACAAGCCGTGACGGCCATACCTCCTTCTAAGTGCGATAGTGAGGCAGGCTCTGGATCGAATGGAACTGTACCAAGCCGCTTTTAACCCTAAAGCCAGCTACTTCCGCCAAAGCCAATCTACAAGCTTTTGCAGGCGCGTCGCCAAAGCGCAAACTTGGAGAGACTCATAGCAGTGGCGCTCCGACTAAGCGTGTGAAAGATAGCAGAGGTAGACGAATCCGAACAATCGTCGCCAAGATGGACAAAATTGGTCGCTCAGAAACTCTCGAGCGCCTGTGGGCCAGCTGTAAGCATCGAGGGCTCGAGTCCAGAGCATTGCCGGTGGCACGCGACAGATGCTTCCTATTGAAGCGGAACGTGACAAGGTCGGCCCGTCTGTGTTGAAGCGACTTGATTCCCTCGAGGAGCACGCGGCCGAAGCGAGTTCATGCGTTTACTTTTCCATTGCTGTTAAGCGCTTCCGTCATGTTCAGATAGTGTATTCATATAACCGGGCGAGAGGCCTGGACGAGACGGAGGTTGGGAGGGCATAACGAGGTAACGCCTCCCGGTCGCTAGTTGGTTAATTTACTGAGAGGCTTTTGCCCAGCGACTCAACCGCAGTGAAGCAGGCTGGCCGAAGAGGCGCGAAACTGGAGAGGCAGCCGCTGAAGAGTGTCTTCAACGGGTGGCTGACCCTCGGGAACAAGCTAACCAAACTTGTTACTAATTACGGGTGCGGGGTCTTTCTACTCATGCTTTCGGCCGCTGCAGGACCGTAACGCTAAAGTTTTTGCCGAAGGTCTGCAGCTAGCATCAGAGGGGGGTAGTAATGTCAAATCCTAACCGTGATATACTATAAAGTATGCTGGCGTATTCATACCACAGTGGTCCCTTGGTCGATGGCGGCCTAGGTCAATGGAAAGCGCACCCTGGGTCTGGAAGATGGGCGCTTACTGTTATTAAGCCGCTACACATCACCAGGTCCGCTGTAGCGGTAGCCGTGCATGATGCGCTTGGCGCTGACAGGAGACTTTGTGATCATGATATTGAGGAGGTGTCGGCCGCCCCCCTGGCCGCAGCCAGTGACTATGTTGGCTATCGAAGCTGTTCTAATAAAATATACTGATCGATCCTTCTTGTGAAATATGTCGAATTGTCCAAGCGCCTAACACTAGCGCGGAATCTTTCACCCTTCTACACACTCATTGATCAAAAGGATGTTAATATTGGCGCCACCAAGGGCCCGAATCTCGAAGTTGAGGAATCAGCCTTCCCCAAGAAGTGGGAAGAAATGACCGAACATCAGACATATTTATGTCCTCAAACATGTGTTTATGAGAGCTTTGGGCAGAAGAAAAAGTCATATAATTCCTTGGACCTTCTTGAGAGCTTCGCTCGGAAATCTGTTCTATCGCTTGCTCGATAACTCCTCACCGATACGGCTGCGATTTCTTGGCAGATGAAAGGCGTTGAGCATGCTTCGACGGTGTTTTCGACTTCATCTATGCCATGGAGGACAGTGAATGGAGGCTTGCCTTCGCGCTCTTTTCTGGTCGTAGCAATAAGAGGGACAGAAAGAACGTTGCGGTAACAGACCGCAACTTCACTTTGATTGGTATTGCGATAATGCATGATGACTTTGCCACCGCGTACCGCAGAAATTCTTGATCCGTAGCATTCGTGCAAGGTTTTATTGGGAATTGGTGGCTCGCTCACGCGGAAAATCATGAAATTCATCGAACGTCATCGATTTCTGAATGGATTAACGTGGGGCTGGTACGCTGGATGTGTCACATCAATACGGGCGCATCACAATTTTAGCACTGTTGACGTGCTGTGGACCAGGCACGCCAAGTGCCTATTTCTGGGGTGTGGTCGCAGCAATCAAGAGAGAAACGCATTGCGTTCATTACCGTTTGACTAAAACCAGCTCTAGGCGCTCGCCAATATGCAACCCATTTCGGTTCTGACATTGCTCTTCTTGAAAGGATACAGACAAAAGTAGGAAACGGAAGTCAGACGCTAATAGGTAGGCTCGTCGGAGGAACCATTGCAACTGTGTTTTTGGGCATCTTGAGTTGCTTGGCTAATCGGCCCTGGTTTGGTGGACACAAAAGACAGCGTCGGCGCAGGTCGTGAGACCGGAGTACGAGTCCTTATTGCGGCGCTAAATTTAGCACTGTGCCTACAGGTACCTTGAACTGGTAAATAGGTACATCGTGGGGACAACTATTTTCAGACGAGCTATAGCGGCCACAAGTGGACATACTGCTCAATCAATAAGTTAACTACTAAAAGGGTAACACTATAAGCGCCCTTCTTAGTAATAATAATCTAAGAGCAATGTTTTACCTTTTAATAAACTATAATAATAATCCAAAATTTATACGACATAGTATAAGTTTATTATAACTACTAAATTTACTACCCTATAGCTATTTAAGTTAACTTATATTTTAAAGAATAAACCTATTTATAACTTGTAATAGGCAAACATATGATGGATAAGCTAGGTGCTCACGAAAGGCAGTCTATTATGGCAAGACTTAAGCTTGCCCCCTACATAGCCTTGGATAAGGAAGAGGGGTTTTATACTAGCAGTAGGTCACCTGACCTACTTGGTCTTGAAGACCCACCGAGTCACGAAGGCTGGACCTTGCCTTACATAACTTAAATTTAAACGATTATTATAAATAGGTTTTAAAATTAATAAGTATATTACTTAACGCTTTAAACCTAGTTTGAAAACACCTAAGAATAGTTACTTTTTTAATAATAATATTATAATTATTCATAGGATTTCTAATCCTTTAGCCTAAACTATTTTTTCTACATTTATATTAATTCTAAGGAGTGTTATAGGTTTTAAGTTAATAAGTGGAGACTTCTCCTTTATTCTAGTTAGCTTAGTAGTGATAAATTTACTAGTGTTTATAAAAAAAGATTTATTTAAGTTAGGTAAGAATAAAATGTTTAAGCCTTAAGATTAACTCACGGGTTAATTTCATGTAGGACTAGACTAATAGGCATTTGAGCAGCTTTGAACGTGTTCCCTCTTCCTCCTTCTCCTATTAAACGTTCTCACCATTCTCCTGAGGCTCATTAAGACGTTTGAAGTCCTGACTTCTGTCCCATTTCTTACCCTTCCCCTGCTTTGCTGGAGTTCCCCCAGTTGTCTTTTGTTTTTCATTGGCCTTCAGGGCCTTTAGGGCCTTCATATTTTGCGCCGTCTCTTTATTGCCATACTCTTCTTTGAAGTACATCATAACGTCGCACGCCTCGGGTTGCTCCGCTCCCCAAGCAAATTCAGTCCCTGCAATTGGCTTCTGCTTAAAAACCAGCCAAGTGATGTGGTCTTTTGGCTCTAGCTGTAGTGTGCAAACGATGCCAAAGTTGCCTCGGTTGCCCTCTCCGTGAGCCTTAATGGTGTTACCGGATTCCCACCCGTTGATATGGAATTCTTCTTCATTGGAGTTGGCGAGGTAATCTTCTAACGCTTCCTTCACCTTAGGGTCTATGTTTAAAACCCCTTCATCGTTGCTGTTCTTGCCAACTGTGTTCATATTGAAGATATTGTTTACTATGTCAAGTTAGAGCTTTGTTCACGAGACGAACCTTCTGCCTTATCAGTCTGAGTAGCGGTGCATTAGAACTTACAGGACTGATGTTAATCTTAAGGATAATCGTGAATCTCGTGAGTGTGAAAGGGCTAGATGAGTGGCCAAGTCAAGTTGTGTTGTATTGAATTCTAAGAAGAACCAGTACCATTTTATATTCACGACAACTTATGAGCTTCCGTTCGTACAGAACAATTACTAATAAAGCGGATAATGCAAAAAAAGGACTAGAGTTTTAGCCTCTGGTTTCAGCTGGCTACATCAAAACCATACTCAGCCAGCCATAGTTGCCAAATAATGCACCGGAAACCTGAAGTTGAGACTCCTGGAATTAACATAACGGAAGAAGAGTTCGATTTTTTCAAAGTCTAGAACGTCGAATTCGAGATCCAGAGGCATGAATCCTTGACTCTGTAGCAAAGCTGAATGCAATGGTGGTGGATAGTTCCGCCAGCCACCATGAGGGCAGTGTCCGTCTCCCGAAATGCATCGGGAGTTTCGTGATCCATTTCAACCTAGCACGATAGCAACTCGTTGTAATTAGCGCTTAACTCTGGCGCATACCTCGCGGCGAGTCGGGCGCATGGATAGAACGGCAACCGGGACAGCCCGCGGTGGAGAAGGTTTTGGCATCAGGGTTACGTCTAGCTTCGCATATACAGATTACCTAGGCTTCAGCTGTGGGCAGTCAAGTCTCGGACGACGGATGCATTGGCGTCGACGAGGCGTTCATTCATTCTCAGACCACCATGCGGCCTCTGCAGGCTGAGCTGAGTATTGTCCCGTCCTGCAGTTCAGTTGATGGTGGCGCTGCGCTAACGGGCAGCCATTCGTGGCGTTTGGGAACGCTGCTGGATTCGGCATCGACGAATGCTCCAGACTCGGCAGATCTCAACCTGTATCCGGTCAATTCCCAGCCTGGCACAGTTGACTATTGGCGTGGTTCGTGCCGGTCACCCGTAGTAGGCAGACTGCCTGAAATGCCTGTGAGGTCTTTGGAGTTTGCCATTTTGGGCGGCGACACAAAGCATTTATCCTTTATTGTCATGCGAGTTTGGCAATACACCCCATAGCCTTCTCTTTTTGTCGTTCAGCTTTGCTTCATAGGCAGCTAAGGGCCACTAGTGCGAATAGACTAGACTAAACTAGTAAGTGGGAGCTGAAACATACAATTTTGTTCAATGGGGTTAAGGTGAGTGGTGCCCTTGAGTGCCTCGTTATGACTAGAATTCTCTTGACCTGCATTGGTCTCTATTCCTCAATCATCAAACTTCTCAGGTGGTAACTCAACACTAGGTTTTGGCCCAGCAGCTGATGCAAACCGTACTTGCAATTGCGCTTAATTAACCTTCACCTTTTCTTGTATATAAAAACTAAATGGGTTTGTTAGTGATAATAAAATGAATTTTCAAATTGCATGCTCTGGTTGTGTAGCGATATGTTACCATGGGCAAATTCCCAACGTCTATAAAATTTCTCAGCAAAATAAGATAAAACAGCGCATGTACTCGTATTCGATCCCAATATACTTCCACTCACATCATACCTTGACAGTCGAGGCTTATTGTGCAAATTCAAACGTTTACAGTCCTCCACACCCCATAATCATCCCTAAATTGGAGCTGTCTCGAAACAGTCCTCTTTGGCCTTGCGAGAATTCCTGAATCCTGGCTACATCCTTTCGATAGGAGACGCATATGCGGTGCAAGCTCGTCATATATGGCCTGCATGGCAGCCGCGTCCATCTGCAAGGGTGGATCGTGTGGTGTCTTCCTGAGAGGCGGGGGCTCATACGGCTTCCTATGGTCGTCCACGGCGGAAATCATGGCGACGATGCCGATGAACCCGGCCGACACTTTGCGAAACTCTTCTGTGCGCCACCTAGAGTATATCGCCGAAATTTGAACGCGCTGCTTGCCGCCCAGCTCGTCCGTGTACGGGTCGTCCCATGTGAGCTGAACCATGCTGCCGGGTTTCGGCTTGGTAGTGGCCAGCAGCGGCTTCATGCTGCTTCGGCAAGACCTCCAAGCTGCTGCGCTATCTTTTCTATCCAGAAACTCGTGTACTAGAGATTTCCAGGCATCTTCGTCCGGAGGCAGGAGCTCAAAGAATTTGTGACGTTTAATCACAGCGCTGACTGGTGCAACACCAGGCTTTTGCCTGCGTAGGAGCAAACACCGTTAGTAAAGAGAAAAAAAAAATATCCAAAATACTCACAGAAATTGCCTTTCTGTGCGTTTCATCCTCTCTTCTATCCACTCCATAGCCATCTCGCACTGCTCTGGCTTTTCACCAAATAATAGCTTCCAAAGCTGTTTGACGAACTTCCATATCGGCCCAAGCACCTCGCCTACTTTTCTAACAAGCTCTTGAACAAAGGCCTTGATCTTTTGCAAGACAAACGAAATTCCGTTGTCAATGAGTTTTGCACCAATGGCAACTAGGTTGTTGACGACAAACTTGACCTTGTCTTTGAGCCAATCGATGGAGGATTGAAGAAATCCTGGTAGAATGGCTTTGATCAAGCCAAAAAGCTTGTTCTGGGCATGGTCTATGAAGTCCTTTACAGCCTGGATGGCGGCCGTCTTAGCAGCTTCGACTTTTTTGACCGCAATCTCGACTGCGGCATTGACTGCCTCGGTGATATCGACACCTTCATCCGCAGCAGACGAGGCAAGCTCGGTTATCTCGTCAATGACCTGTTGCAGCTTATCATCAAATTTTGGAAGGAGCTCTTCTAGCTCACGGCACATGCTGTCCGCCGTCGAGTTTACTTGACCCATGACGCTTTGGGCCAACTGCTCCGCAGCCTTTGCGGCTTCCTCGCGAATTTTACGCTGAATTTCTTCAACAGACTCTGCTATATGCTGCACTGCGGCTGCAGCTGCTTCGGCGACCCTGTCGAAAGCTCGTGTAATGCCGTCAAAGAAACCCATCTTGGGGTTGCTGTGATCGTCATTTAGAGGCCTTCATATGTGGATGTGCAGAACGGGCCTGGGAAATGGACTGTGGAATGGAGGGGGAAGGAATGGAGAGACTTGAGTTGGAGGCTAGAGAATTGCGCTGTTTTGACTGATGCTCAACGTGCGGGGGACCCTAACCAGACCGATGACAAGACCACACCAATGTTTTTTTTTTCTTTCTTAATAGATAGATTGTGACACCTGGGAATTTCAAGCCAACTTCGAAAATGTTCAAGGTAAAACTGCAACAGAGCCCAGGTCAAAGTTGTTGAAGGCAAGGTCGCCAAGCCTGGTGAACGGTCTCGGAAACAGGGCGCTGCATAAGGCGGCATTGCGGACCAACGGCGGGGTAGCGAAGCAATACTTTTTTCCCCGGGACCCTAGATCCAAATGCAGCTGTGTTTTTGCCACCCCCGTAGTGGACTTGTCCTAAGAGGCTCGTCTCGCTGCCATTCTCGACCATGGGCGGGGTCCAGAACGGGAATCGACGAGGCCAAGGCGGCGCTAGTTGCCCAAAATCGGGTCACGCCCTCGCCGAGTTGAGCTATCCAAGGAATCCTGGCCCGCGGACCATTACCTCCATTGAGTCGGCCTACAAGGGGAAAACTCCATCATCACATTTTTCGTCTGTTCTCGATCAATAGAGGCTCAATAATGTTGCCATCAGCCTCACCTGAAGACGAGGAAGCTGAGGCGGCAACCCCAAGCTGGTCTGCGAGGAGGTTCTGAGGATGACGAATTGCTCGAGTCGACAAAGATGTGTCTCAAAATGTCTACGTGGGAGCGACCAAGAAGAAGCATAAAAGCGTAAGAAATTCTCTCTATTCTTGTGTTTATGCAGCAGCTCAAACTTCATCAAAGAATTGTCTACTTGGCCTCAACTACTCACACCATTCCCATCATCAAACCATCCTTAAACACCTTTTCTCAACATGCCTGATATTATCGAAACTGTCCGCGATGTTGCCGAGACGGCTGACCGCAATGCTCTCAAGAAGGAGGAGGAAGCCGTTGAGGTTGCATCACAATGGGCACAGGAGAAGATTGAAAACTTTCTCAACGAGGTCGAGTAAGTCGTTGTATCCTTGCCTCTTTTACAAAGTCTCATCACCATCTAAATGCAACCGTATGTAGGAGTAACGGCAACGACCACAAGTTGCTAAAGATTAGCTACATCATCAGTCGCCGCACCTCGATTGATGTCTTTACCGGAAAGAGTACTGACATTGGTAACTTTGCCAAAGACTTGATTTCCAAGCTCGCGGATGGCAAAGTCATGGAGGGCCTGGGCAACCTGGCTGGCACCTTGCTCAACAAGCTTTTTGGATCTGCTTCGGGCTCAGCCCAGACCGAGAGAGTCTAGTAAGTTGGACCGATTAAAAGAACTATCAATGAAGACATTGCTAACAGAGCCTGCCTCTTTTCTACAGCGAGGTCACCTTTGACGAGCTCGGTGGTCTCAACCGCCTCGATGCCTTCTTCTTCTGCTACCGCTTCGCCTCGAGCGGCGTCGTCAACTTTAGCAAGGCCGTCATCGGCACCTGCATCGTCCGCTCTGCCGCCAACATGGTCGACGACAATGCCTACCGTGTGGTGCTGACCAGCTCCGCGACGCTGGCCGACGCCCAGCGCACCGCCATTGGCAAGCACATGATTGAGGTGGCCAAGAACCAGAAGCAGATTGTTGACGAGAGCGGTGTGATGCGCGCCGCGGAGCCCGAGTTGCTGTCTGCGCGCGCTGAGCTCGCGCAGGTCATTGGCGAGGGCGTCGCCACATCGGAGCAGTACATCCAGCGGCGCTCGACGGCCAAGACGTTCAAGACGGGCCAGACGGAGAAGAGTGCCGAGTGGCAGGCAGACAACCTGGCCCTGAGAACGGGCACGGTTGTGGGCAGTCCGGCGGCTCAGCAGCAGATTGAGGCGGCATAGAGCTACTAGTTCTAGTGTTTATGAGAGCTTTGGGCAGAAGAAAAAGTCATATGGTTCCTTGGACCTTCTTGAGAGCCTCGCACTGGATCGAGCTTACGTCGTAACTACAGCTGGAATCCATCGTACATCGAACAGACGTAGAGGCTCCTAGGAGGCGGGATGCTCTGACGCATTCCCCAGTGTCCTATTTCATGTGCAAGCCCATAGCAGCACTACTGCTTCTGGTCCCGTCAATTTGATGGAGGACGAATCAGGACTGAAAGATTTGTGGTCGGCCTCAGCTGTCCTACAATACGTGTGGGCGTGGAAGTTACACGCCCTCGGTCAAATTCCGAGCAACAAACAGACAGCAAAGAGGGAGGGCTACCCCTGAGCCCTAAGAGTCTTGCACTTTGTGTCTGAGATTGACAATGTGAACATGAGCCGCATCTTTCTGGAGCCGTTTCTATATAGTTACTAGCTGCTGGAGTGCCGATTGAACTACAAGTTTCCCCTTGTAGTTGTGCAGATGTAATTAGCTTAAGATTCCAGAATGCGATCATCCGTCGTTTTATAGCTGGGGACCCTTTCCCTCCTAATTTGCATTGTCTATTGTTATGAAGGGGTTGAACGTCTTTGGAATTTTGTGAGTTGGTCACAATCTTAGCCCAAAAGCTTCCATTTCGCCTGCTGTTCTGACTCTGCGTATCAGGGCCGTGGATTTGGTATTTAAATTGTCTCGAACTCATCGAGCACTGCATAGCGGTACGTATGAGCGGAGTGAAAAGAGTTGCTCGGCCAGATCCGTTCACCAGCGCCTTGACCGGCCAAACTGGAGCAGGTTAGATCTGTGGCGGAGGACGGCACGATGTGAACCGTCGGCGGCGATAATGTTGCCGAGTGAGTCTGCAAGTTTTTCGTGGATTACTATTCATCATGTCACGGATCAGCAGATGCTGCGATTTAGCGAGACTTGGTGTCATGTTGATGGAAAGGAAATCGGTACACCGCGTTTGTGCGTGTTTGCGATGGCTTGCGACGGCCTTCCACGTGCACGGTTAAACGTATGTCCAACTCGGTGTTAGTGACGCTATATACTTAGTAATCAAATATAGCACATATAGTGTCCAGAGTCGCAAACCCACGACATTACCTGATTCGTCCGTGAAATAAGACGCCGATTCGCACCAAAGAGTATCTCATTGCCGGTGAAGATCGCAAATTGCCGCATCCTGCGCAATGGCTGGTGATCCATACCAAGGACTATGCAGGCATTTCATAGGCCATATGTTTTCATTAATACCCTAAAAGAAGAGTCTGCTAGAAGCTGAGAAGCAGTAAACCGATCCCGAGGTACATAAGAAAACCCCTTCTGTAAGACTCGGAGCGCATGCTGTCGCTCCACAATACCAATATCAGGACGATTCTTGGCAAGCCTGTTTTCTAGGGACACCTCAGACCGTGGTTGTCTTTGAGGATCATACCAAGACTCTTGACAGCTGCCACTGGCAATGTAAGACCCTTTCCAGGATTCTGGAAAGGCTCCGAAGGTGTCAACTATATAGTCGACAATAAAAGCAGTCCCGGGACCGCAAACCAGAGGCCTGCCAATATAGAGCTCTGCAAAGATGCAGAAGAAGCTCCACATGTCGCCAGCGAAAGTCGGCACTTCACCGTGAAATCGTTCCGGGGCGCAAAAGGCAATGGGGGTTTGCATTGTTGATGTCACTTGAGTGCCAGCTTTGATGGTTAGACCAAAGTCGCCGAGACGAACCGCATCCCCCACGATATTGTCGTGAGGTCTGATTGGCATCACAAGTTCAGCCTTCTTCCACAATTCGTGGGATCCAGGCAAAATCATTTTCCGTGGTCGACAAAGGTGTTTATATTTAGCAGTTGTCGTGCTACCCTTGGCAAAGGGGCGAAGACTGTACATAGCATTTCCCGTGTTCAAGTCTATAGAACGTGTCAGACTGTGAATCTGGGCGCATTAGTAAAATCTACGCTTTACGAACCTCGATGTATGAATCCAGCATCATGTAGACACTTCAAGCTATGCAACAATTGCTTGAGGGCAGACATACGGGATGCGAACGGTGTATGACAAGCATATTCCCGGAAATTCGGGCCTTGTACTGGAAAGACGAGAACTCAGTGCCTGCCGTGCGGACTACCTAGAAGGAAGGTGTTGCGGTATAGCAGGAGAATTGGCGAATATCCAACAGCGGTAATGATTTCGTTTTGGATGGAGTACTCATGCTCTCCCGACTCCCCCGGCTTGATGATTTTCAGAGCGACATCTACCTCATTGACCGTGTCATGTGCCATCCAGACTGTCGAAAAGCCGCCATGGCCCAGTTTGTGCTCAACACGATATCGGTTCGCAAGAACGTCTCCGATGCATATTGGATAGTATAAACCCTGAATGTATCTGTGCGGGTTTTCGGCCACTTCTTCAACGTCACATTCATCTTCAGAGTCAACCACGTCACCCCTGTCGTCGATGATGCCGTCAACACTACTCAGCAATGCGGTCGCTGTCGCTGACATGATGCTAGAGTAAAGTTGCGCTCTCGGTGTCTCGTGTGAGGTGCTTCTAATAGAGACCAAATACTGAGCTGGGGTATCTTTCGGCGGCGGTCAGAGTTGTGTTTGCGCGGTCGGGGTACTGACCAACTTGCGTTGTTTCGTTTCCCCATCAGCCAACCGCGCGACGTCGCGCGATTCCGCAGATCAGGCATCCATGCATGAGGAGGCGCACTTTCAAACTGTTCAGGGGGCGAAGTGGCGGGTGCCAATATAGATTCTGTCCAAATTGTCACCCGCCGCATGACATCAAAGTGGTGGTGATAGCTTAGGTAATGTGTACAACGAGGCTTAGAGCATCATGGCAAACATCCAACTTCCCATTGACCTGGCCTTCATTCATAACTTTGCTACCTGCCGGAGGATCTAGAACGATGGCTCTGTGTTTGGTTCCTATGGCTAATAGACATGAAGGTGTACAAAATATGTCCTATTCCATGCGCTGACGGCAATGTGACATTTCCTTACTAGCACGTATTGGCCCATGTTTGGCATCGCACCTGATTGCCTTGAATTTGACTGGCTTCTGTGAGAGCTAATCATGTCTGCTGCAAACGAAGGGCTTATTGCTATTCAGGTGCTGCCTATGTGTCAGGC
>JAPFUF010000299.1:0-14060 GCA_030780645.1 Aschersonia sp. MBC 508 | reverse complement strand
ATTAAAAACAGGAGAAAAATAGTAAGGCCTAGCCGCTCACTGCAGTGTCCAGTTCAGCTTCAGACATCCTCCACCTCTCCGTCCGCGCGCGTTGGAACGGCCAGCGTTGCCGCCGCCAACAGCAGCACCATCTGGCTGTTCTCCGGGCGCGGCGGCCTGGCCATGGACCCGGTGGAAGAGAACGGCAGTCTCTGGCGCTACGACGCCGCGACGGCCTCCTGGGACATGGTCCACGCTGCCAACGCATCCGACGCCTTTCCTGCGGCGCGGAGCTACCATGCCATGTGCTTCGACGGCAGCCGCACCATCTACCTGCACGCGGGGTGCCCGTCGAGCGGCCGCCTCTCCGACCTGTGGGCGTTTGACACGGAGCGACACACGTGGACGGAGCTGCCTGCCGCGCCGGGCCCCGCGCGCGGAGGGACCTCGATTGCCTTCAGCACAGGCAAGGTGTTCCGCATGGGCGGCTTCGACGGGACATCCGAGCAGGGAGGCAGCATCGACGCGTACGACCCAGAGACCCGGCGCTGGACCACCACGGACTTTGTTCCCGACGGTGTTGCCGGGCCGTCGCCGCGGAGCGTGGGGACGCTGCTGGCGATGAAGGATGCGGCGGGACGGCCGGTGCTGGTGACCATGTTTGGGGAGTGCGACCCGTCGTCGCTGGGCCATGCTGGGGCGGGCAAGATGCTGGGAGACGCGTGGGCGTTCGACATCCAAAGCCAGGCGTGGAAGAAGCTCGAGTTTGAGGGGGGCGGCGACGACGACGACGGGCCTCCTCCGCCGCGGGGGTGGTTCGCCGCAGATACGGCTGACGGGGCCACGGCGGCGATTGTGCACGGGGGTCTGGCCGAGGATAATTCGCGATTGGGCGATGTGTGGCGGCTGGACTGGGCGTGAGACGGCAATGCTGTGCTCTCGCTGGGGCTGGCCGGCCGGCTGTGTTGGGTGCTGCTGCGCATATCTCGTGCATTTCCTGGCCCAAGTCTGTATAAAGTACTTTACCTTGCCGCGCGCACCCAAATTTTGGACGGAGTTCGAGCAGACCTGCAGGCCGTTACAAGGCTTATCAACGCCGTGGCAGACTTTTGAGGGCTTGCAATAGTCATCTTCAAAAAGAGGTTACGGTCGGAAGTCTACTATCTTGAACAGGCTCTTGAAGGTCTATTGCAGCGAGAAGGTGGAGGCCTATGATCTTGAAAAGGCTGCTGCCGCCCCTGCAAGTCTGTTGCTGCCCTCGAAGGTCTGTTGCCGCCCGAAGGTCTGTTGCAGGCAGCTAGGTAGCTTGTCTGCGCAGGCAGGCCATGCGGACAACAAACGTTCTGTCGCGCTCGTCTGCACATGATTCGCGTTCGCAGGCCATTGTTCATGAGAGCAGAGGTCCTGTATTCTTGGGAGTGAAAAAAAAAGGAGCCCGCCAGAGAAATTCTTGTGATTCTGCCTGTCGTCGGTCCTCAGCTGCTGGAGCGTCAAAGCATGTCAGAATCCAAAAGGAAAGGATTCAGAGAAAAAATAGCCCATCAAGAGCCTGTTGGCGGCGGCGGCGGTCACTTCCGTGCCGATTGCAGCAACAACGTTCAAGCAGAATATCATTTGAATTCAATTTGCTAATTTTATGCGCATCCAGATGCACAAGCACTTTGTGCACCGCCTTGTTCATCAGGGAGATCAGACATTTCATACCCATAAAACCCAATTTGATTCGTAAATCATTTCAAGAATGCGAAAGGGAAGAAAAAGGGAAAAGAAAAGAACAAACGGACTACTTTTTTGCTGCGGTTTGTTGCTGTCCTCCCCCTACAGCCTGCCGCGACGGATTTCCTTTTCAAAAATCTTCACACCCCATACGTCGTAAAATTGTAAAGGGCCAATGGTCCTGAAACGAAGGCGGGATCCGCCGTCCGTATCGTCTTCCTCGCTGTCACTTTCTGAATCGAATGCGTCCAGAGGTAAGGGGGGATACGCCGAATTTGAGGTGTTCGGAACGACGATCATGCCCGCATCCTTGTCCTTTCTACTTCCAGTCGCGTCCGTTGAGCCCACCAACCCAAGATAGTCGGACGGCCGAACAACCCTGTCTACACGATCGCCTTCAATGGCGATCCATTGAAGCTTCATCCCCGGATGATGGGACAAGTTGTCGACGATGAAGCGCAAAATTTCCCGCATGACCCAGGTGCACGTGTCATTGTTTCGAAAATGGAGGACATGCAAGGCCCGGAGATTGACCAACTTGGCAAAGTATTGCATAAATGCGTGCTGCAAAACATGTCAATGTCAGTCCACAAATCCAATGACATGCAAAAGGGCAACATCAGCAACTTACCAGTGCCTTGATATTGAGACTGACAGCGAGTTCCTCAAGTTGCACGCCTCGCGTGCAGATCAAGATCATGGTCTTCTCGTTGGCATCCCAAGTGGAGTAGCTGTTCTCATCTTTGATCATGAGCCTCTTGAGCGTAGGCATGTGTCTCTTCAGCACCAGCCGTCGAATTTGGTTTATGGATGTGGCAGTTCGAGGTGCAAAGCTCTCTGGCTTATGCCTGAGCCCGCGTTCCAACATTAGCAAGTCGTCGAGTTGCGGGAGCTTTGCCATACAAGTCAAGAATGACGCAGAGACGTGATCCGTGAAGACGCTTCGCAGCGCGATCGGACCATTTTTGAGCTCTTTCGTGAGCATAGACCAGATGGGAGCTTGATTGCCCACGTTGAGGAGAGTCAGCTCCTTGATACACGTGACGTCAATTGCTTGAGATAGGACCGAAGCCTTCACGGGAACCAGGCAGATTTTCAACGTTTGGATGGACATGCCGCGTGTCTCTCTTTTATATGTATCAATATGCTCCTTCGTCATGTCACCATCGCTCTTCTGGGAGGATAGCAGGAGGCCCTCAATCTCAGATTCAAGGATTCGTATCTCATTCGAGACTTCGATGGCGCTCCGGTTCAGTCGCACCAGTTCAACATCGAGGATACTGGCCACAACCGAGGTGGGCTGCTGCAAGCGCTCATCCCGGATCTCCAAAACTCGGTTGGCAACGTCATGCACGAGTTGATGCAGCTGAATCAGCTTATCGACGATGGCTCCACGATCTGAATTGGCAAGTTTGGCATCAATGTCGCTCAGATCTTGGCCGATAGGTGTAGAAGCTGCAGGTTCGTCAGATGTACCTGCTCCAACGCTCTTGCTTACAGTGCTCATGACCATCTCATCGTCGACATGGGATGGCCCTTCGCCTGCGGCACTTTGGGCCGTCTGTAGTCCTTGTCCGAGGAGTGCGTCCCGGATCTCATCCACGGGTCCATTGGTCGCTCCGCCATGCACAACGTCACCAGTATCCGGCAAGACAATCGTCCCACTTCTGCTCGGTTGGCTCGACCCGTCATCTCGTTGATCATTGAGATCAAGGAATGGGACTTCAAGTCGGCTTTCTGCAATATGTCCGATGGTCCTTGCGTCTGCGCACGGAACTAAAGACGGGCTCCCGCGGCCTGCATCATCGGCAGCGCCGTGCAAAGAGTGTTTGGTCGAAGTACTTGCGACGTATTTCCGCGCAGCTTTCTCAATGACGTTGAGAATCTCTTGTTGCGAAATCAAAAACTCCTTGGATCCGTGAACTGCGGCCATGAGCCTACTGGACAACGTACGAATGGACGCAATAAAATCTTCTCGGGGATCGCCCATATCCGAACCGGACTCCGCCATTGAAGACAGCATGGCGAGTCGTGATTTGTAGGATGTAGGAGGAGGTGTGCTTGGCTTCTTGATTACGTGTGTTCCTTCCAGGTCAAAAATTCTAGCAAGAATAGCTTCTTGAAGGTCGCGCTCCTCTGGCACCCCCAAGACCTTTTCGTTGTCTCCATTCTCTTCACCCGACGTGGGAGCAAGCTGAAAATCTTCTTCAATGTCCGAGTCATCGACGTCAGAGTCAAGAACTGGCTTACGGGAGCGCTGTGCTAATGCATCGGACAAGGACAGTTGTACCTCTCGCAACGTAGAGGAGGAACGTTTGATGCAGGCCGTCAACTCGGGAATCACATCCAAATTATCGATATCCAGAACTGACAATGTTTGCAGACCCTTAAACCCGGAGAAAGTCGACGGCGGAACAACCTGCTGCCCCTTCTTTGCTGACTTGCCTTTTGACGAATGCCGAAGTAAGTGAGCTGACGAGGCTGGCGGTGGTATAGCAGACGGGCTGGTGAAGAGAGAAGAGGATGGCGGCGGAGGTCCGGATGAATGCAAGGGTGAAAACGAATCATGCCAGGCGTGGGATGGCTGCGCATGCGGCGAGCCGTCAATCGTCATCGGCAGAGGGGGCGGTGGCGTGTAGTAAGAATCACCTGCCTGCAGGCGCACATGTAGCTTCTTGAGAGCTCTGATTCGATGAAGCTGAGCATATACCGGACGACTCAACTCGACACGGATGTTCCATCTAACGGACGAAAGGTTTCAGTTCTGGCAATCTCCCCCCATAACCGGCATAGACACGTGAAGCTGAGCCACCTACCGGAAGGACTCCAAATGGTAGGCACGTTTCAAGGTAAGGCGTAGTAGCGTGTTGAGAAACTTGCCACAGCTTGCACTGTATAAATAGGGTTGATAAGATTGCTCGCCTTTCAAGCCGGCGCTGAGCGTATCCATGGACAAGTCTCGCAGGTGTTGAGCGTAGTTGTACTCGCTCGTGGTGAATGTATCGAGGCCGCCGGCCAGGCCATCGATGGGTGAATCAAAGTTGACATCATCATCGTCGGGGAAGATTATGTGAAAATTACAATAGAGCTGGGCGGATGCGAGCTGATGGAAGCGCCTGCAAACTAGTGCGAGGCATATGAGATCGGCCTGAGAGCACTGTTTGTCATCAGCATTTGACGTCGTGACTGCGCATGGCACTCAACAATGGATCCGCAGCAGCAGCCACCAAGGCCATGGCACAAAGTGCTTACGTGTCCAAAAATCTCGCGCTGCGTCTCAGGTGGCAAGTCAAAGATGCTGCTGGCGGGTTTCGGCCGGCTGGGAGGAGCGTGAGCGGCAGCTGGGGCGGCTTCGGGGCCAGTTGAAGCTGTGACAAGGGCCGCCATGACGAGGGTAGGTTCGTGAGCTGCGGTGATGGGAAAAGGTGGCGCGGCAGCGTGCGGCTGCAGGCGAAGCTATCGCCTCATCCGCGAGGCTGGGGAAACGGATGCCGCGATAGGGATGTGGTTGTCGATGGAAGATGGCCAAGAAGGGTTTGGGATGGAGAATGGAGTTCCGGAGAAATGGAGCCAAATTGTCTCGCAAATGGGGTGAGCGGCCAGGCACGGGGAGGGATCAGGATCAGACAGGGATGGACCCGAGAATCCCGCTCGCCTGAACACACGATGTCGCTGACGAAGACGCTACGAAGGCCCGCCCAGCTGGACATTCGAGAGCATTGTTACACATTCGGTGAGGGCTAAAGGATGCTCGAGTCCGCCCTTTGTCTCGATGGACAATGGAAATCTGAACGCACAGGTGAGGGAGGGAAAAGAGAGAGAAAAAAAAAGCCCCAAACGACCCAGCACCCCGTTCTGCCCGACTGGATGCCCTTGATCGTCGAGATCCCATGAATCCCCATGAAACTGCAACGGAGATTCCAGATCAGCACCAGCGCCCGTCGCACCCACCCCCCATCCACACCCACGCCCACGCCCACGCCTACACCCACACCACACCACATTCACCACTTTCAGTCCACTTTTCCAACGGGTCCCGCCTGCCTTTGCTCTCCTCCACTCATCCAGTCGCCTTGTTCTTGTGCTGTGCCTCGCTCGCCTCGTGGCCTTGGCTGTCTCTCCCTATACATACTAGGTACCTGACCGCCATGCGACATAAGCTGGCCGTGGCGAGACAGGGCTGGAAGATGCAGCTCATCTCGACGCGACCCATGTACAGCCTTACTTGTCATCCTACAACGGGGTGAGAACCCGTCACACTCGCCATTCCCTTCTCGTGCCTCAACCCCCCCCTGGAAACCATCTGGCCGATGCTGCGCGGCATATTCTCGAACACTGCTTCTACCGACCGTTGAGGAGCAAGACCTTTGAACAACAATCTTCACCATGTCTGATCCCGAGGAGCCGCGGTTCAATTCGCTGGCTGAGAGGATCGCTGCTCTCAACAAGCAGAAAGCCTTCAACCCGACCCCCACGTCGCCCGCCGCTACGCCAACAGCGAAGCGACGTCCGCCACCAGCTCCGCCAGTTCGTCAGCCCGAGGCATATGACACTGCTTCGAGTCCATCAAGTCCGCCAATCCCGCTCGGGACGTCGCAGCCCATCGTCCCATCGAGACCTACTCGGACGAATATGCCCCCGCCACTTCCACGACGAGACACCCAGAGTTCCATTACAAGCAATGGATCAGTATCGACAATTGAGAAGAAAATACCTCCTCCGTTGCCAGAGAGGACAAACTCGGCGAGCTCAGGCTACGCTACCCCTCCCCTCCCTCGACGAACATCCGCGTCATCCACAACATATCTCTCCGTACGTCGCAATTCCGCATCGTCCGAATTGTCTCAGCACTCCAACGTATCAACGTCATCCTTGGGCCGAACGATATCCTCAAACACGAGCTACACATCGACTGGCAGCACCCCTCGAACCCGGAATCTAGCACCCGCGACTTGGGACCCCAGTTGTTTGCCCGCCTTGCCGCCGTCAAAAAGAGAACTTGAAGCCAAAGCCAAAGAAGAGGCCGCCTTAGAAGCCGCCGCGAAAGAAGCCCGCTCTCAGGAGATCAAGGCACAGCAAGCAACGAGAATGGCTGAAGCTCGCGCGAATAGAAACAGCGCACTGCCAGCCCCGGCTGGCCGGCCAAATCTGCCGCCAAGGCTGCCCTCGCGACCAGCCCGGTCCCCAGGTCCTTCGCCAACACCGACGCCAGGACTCGCCCAGGAGGAAGAGTCCAAGCCAATGCCACGAAGACTGCCTCCTGGTGCCGTCCGGGGCTTTGGGAGCGGACTTCCGGCCAAATCTCCGCCCATCCCCTCTCAACGGCCACAAGTTCCATCGAGATCATCGTCGACCGAGGACGCCCCGCCGCCAGTGCCTCTTAGCTCCAGGCCTACTGCCGCGCTCATCGAGGCAGTGTCCGCCTCGGCTGCTGTGCGGCAACACAATGGAAATGATGATTTGAATGGGAATGATTGCTGTTGGGTCTGCAGGGACTGGAGTGGTCCAGATGCCGTTGGAGCTCAGTTTCCTCGACAGTCTTTGCCTCGTCACGACCCTGTCGGCCATCTTGCCCGGGGGCTATGCGATCCCTTCCCCTCATACGATGACAAGGCAAGAGCCGTTTTCACTTGGTGTCATCACAATATTGCTTACGACACCGTTTCGTTCTTCAACCATAATGTGCGTCATCACACAGTGGAAGACACCATATTTAGTGGATTAGCCGTCTGCCAAGGCTACGCGGAGACGTACAAAGCCGTTGCAAATCGTGCGGGTTTAGAATGCGTTGTTGTTGGGGGACACGGCAAGGGCTTCGGCCACGAACCGCTGAAAAAAGGCCAGAGGGTCCCTCCTGCCAAGCCTGATGGGCATGCTTGGAATGCCGTGCGTGTTGACGGTGGTGCGTGGAAGCTTATTGATGCCTGTTGGGGTGCAGGGCATATTTGCTCGGCCGCCAACCTTTACAAGAAGGAATTTTCGCCGCAAGAGTTCACCCTTTCAAACGAAAAGTTTGGAGCTCGACACTTCCCCAGAGATTCATCTCATCAGTTCAGGAGCGATGGGCGCACTGTCTCGTGGGAAGAGTACTACACGGGAGGTATAGATGGCGAACCAGTACAGTGGTTCTCCACAGGAGATCAAGAAGGAATTGCCCAGGATTCACTGGAGCCAAAAGTGAAAGAGATATCGGTTTCCAGCGGGCAAGTGACACGGTTTCAATTCTCCAAAAATTGCGAGCATTGGACATCGGAGAAGGCTGGACTGGGCCGGCCGGCCCTGTTTCTACTCAGCATCCATGGTTTGGACGGACGTAAAGATGACATCGTACCCATCGAAACGAATGGGTACTGGCACTGGGTGGACGTCAACGCGCGGGATCTGGGTGCCCCGGGACAAAGGGTAGAGATTCTAAAGTTGGAGACGATGGATAATCGCGATGCGAGGGGCGTGACTGCCAAGGAATTTTTGTCCAAGCGTGGGAGAGTAGGCATGTCTTGGTCGTACATAGCCAAGTGGAACTTGGTTTGATGGCCGACGATTCATCGATCATGCATCACGGGGTGCCGCCTATGAACGAGAGATAGGATCGGTGTAGAGCTCAGTGCAGCTCAGTGCAGCTCAGTGGGTTTTTGCAAAGTTTGAGAAGAAACAGAGGGGCGACGGACAAAGAACGGCTCGGAGACGCTGGTCGTCTGCTTTACTTTTCATCGTCAGTGCCGGTGGCTGACAAGACTCCGGGGGCTTCTGGTGGTAATGATGCGTTGAGCATGCGCCTCTCACCTCTGACACTGAGCGCATGATTGCAAAGCTCTGTTTCAAGAGGCGGTCCGCTACATTGACGTACTTCATGATTGTTCAGTTTATGTTGTGTGGACTCGCCCGCGAGTTGAGACGTCAAAGTCAGGGCGGGTTGGCACAGTGGGCACGCCGAGTATGATGCTACCACAGCTTTTGCTTATCACGCAGCAATATGACTTCAAGGCACAACAGGTATCAGTACTGTGAATGATGACCCGGCAGCAAGGCTCGGACTGCGCAGTAATGCCTCGCTTGACGATCAAGACTTTTATAGTTTGCGCAGCTGCTGTACACCTTCTGTCGCAGCCAGGAACACCTGCTTGCATCGACTTTGTTGCCTCTCACAGATTTGCATGGAGCGCTGGCCGTCTTGGGTCCCCAGATTCCTCGGACGCTTTCGTCCAAAGTTTGCCGATACCCTGGGAGGACATGGTCGGCGTGGATGACTTCCGGCGAGTATTCTACTTGCTTCGGCGGCCGAAGAAGACATAAAATCTCAAGCCTTAGCAGAGTGGCTGGGAAATCGAGGTGCTTCCACTCGCCGTTACCTGTCGCTGCGTCTGGGCCTCGAAGATGATGAAGCTCTTGGAGTCCGGTCGGGCGTATGCGGATGGGAGCGCTGAAGTCGCGACCATGCTGCCTGCGAACACGGGAATGCCGTCCAAGTCGAGGGCAGCATTGGCCCAGAATGGACCCAGCCATGAGGACGTGTCGGCGACTGGAGCCTGCATTGTATGCAATGACCCAAGCAGAGAGAATGGCCCAAACACATTTCCGTGACTGGCAAGGCAAGAGAGCTCTTGAACCGGGCAGAAAATGTAGCCACAACCGCGTTGATCGGTACTGGGGCTTTCTGTTGCAAGAACAGATGTTTTCTTACACGCGTAACAAGACGACAATAGCTTTCAGGTTGGGGATGCTTGGCAGCAGAGAAAAGAACCCCCATCTGCAGAAAACAAAGCTGTTGAGGGGAGGTCTTGATTGATTGAACTTTGTGTCGGACACGATCACCACCATTGGATACTGGCGGGATGAGATTGGCTTGCCTTGATGTCACGGAGCACATCCGCGGTGTCGGATTCATTGTATGAAGGTCTGTCGAAAGAGAAGGACAGGTTTGCTGCGCAGTCCCGAAGAAGACGCTACGTAAAGTCTCGGCGAGTGCCCAGCCCGCGCTGACACATAATTAGCAGTAGACAGCAGGCTGACTTGCAACGGAACGGAAAGGAATTTGCGAATCCAACTTGGTTCCCGCATTTGCTCCGCTGTCTTTGCCAGCCATGTATAAGGTGTACAGCTTCAAATGTCAAAGAGCTGAGTGAGCGTCCCATGTGTTGTCGCATGAGGTTTGTCACGTTAGGGTTCGTTGGGGCAGGCTCAGACGAGCGGGCGAGAAAGCTCGCTACGCCACCGTAACTGGTCTTGGAATACTCCCTGCGCCCATCACTGCTGATCGCTCACGGCAGACAGCTAGCTGCTAAGCGTGTGCGAGGTTCCAACGGACCCAGAGTCGCCACCGGCCAGAGTATCAGCAATATTAGGCAACAAGGCGGACTGCGAGTGTTTACAGATGGCAGATGCTGGTTCCGATGCCAGTGTAGTATTCTGCACCGAGACGGACGAGACTCCACAAAGAAAAGCAACAGTGATACACAAGTCATGCAGATACAAACTCCCGGAGTGGTCGTTGCCTGCCTAGAATATGCAAGGCACAGCGTGTTTAAAGACGCTCACGATTTGAAGCTCGAGCCATCATCCATCACAGGTGTGCTTTGGACGTCCGCAAGGGTCCTGACACCCTGACAAATTTGAAGTCGCCTCGCTTCCTCTTTTGCCTTCACAAACGGCTCTTGGAAGAAAAAAAAAATGCCGTTCTGGACATGTGACTCGGACGACGTCAGAGAGCGGCTGTATCGCAATACTGGTGATTGTTTTGGCTTTGCAGCCGTCACCTGTGTGTGTGCCAGCCGTTCACGACCCGAGCTCCATAGCTGGCCCCCCGGTGGGAGGTGCGTTTGAGTTGTCCGCCTCGCACGCACATGCACACTTTTCCCTAATTTTGTATGCTGTCAGGATGCTGATGCTTATATGACTCTGCGGCCCGGGTGGCCGTGGAGCACGAGCTCACGAGGCTGATCCAAAAAGATTGACATCCGTGCTCTGGAAGCTCGAGCCAGTCAGCCACGGCAAGGCGTGCCATGCTGTGTTCCCCCCGCTCCAGTATGACAGGTCAACACAAGGAAGCTCTGTGATGGGGAGGCAGGAACTACCACATCGAGATCACTTTTCGCAGATGGAGTTACGCGGGTATTGCGCGTGTTCGCAGGTTGAATGCCACGTTGCCGCCCGCAGCAGTGCGGGATTACATCCTACAGAGCGAAGTTGCGACGCTCGTGTTTCTCGAGCAGACCCGAGTGCCCGCGACCAAGGTTCACGGATATTCCCTGCAGCAGTCGGACAGTCCTGTGGGTGTTGGCTACATTCTCATGGACAAGATCCCGGACAGGTCTCTCAGATGGTCTCTCACGAGCCCCCCAGCAGGGGAAAGAGGATCATGAGCCAACTCGCAGATATCTTTGTTGAACTTTCTAAATTCCCTCTGCTTTCGCTGGACAGTCCCGGAGGAGGATACCACGTTGGCGCATTGGCTCGCGAGTCATTGACGGACTCCGACATGCGCGCCCTAGGTCCGTTTTCTTCTCTGGGAGAATACCATGCGTCGTCGTCGTCGTCGCTCAAGTTGGTTCTGGACCTGATCATCCGGGAAGTATGTGCTCGCCACGACCGATGGATCGATCGATGCCTACTTGATCCACCAGTTCCTCCTGTGGCGCCGGAGGAGCCGGGCAGCAGCCGGTTTCTTTCTTCCTGAAGCATGCCGACGACAAGGGGGGGACCATATCTTGGTTGACGAGAGCTTTGACATCGCGGGCATCATTGATTGGGAGTGGGCGCACACCGCACCACCGGCGCTGGCCTTCAACTCGCCGATTGGCCTCCTGCCGGTCGGGGATTTTCTACGACGGCAAGAACTGCCTGGGTGATGACGAGGCCGTTTTCGCGCTCCTCCTGGAAGAGAAAGGTGCGCAAGGATCTGGCGCAATGCGTTCGGAACGGCCGTCTGCAACATCGCTTTGCTTTTTCTGCTGCGGCTATGACCTCTCTGACCGGGACGGGTTCTTGGGCCTTTTCCGAGACCTTCGTGAGGCGCTTGGTGTGGACAAAGGCATGGGCTCGAGTGAAATGGAAGACTGCGGCACTGCCACGATGTAAGGATGATGACGGATTACAAGTACTGATCGGGAGGAAACCAACTCTGTAGGTCCGGGAGCAGCATCTTCTTCGAATTGAATGGGATCAGGTTTCTGGTTGTGCTTCATTTGTTTCACCGTGGCCGGAAAGCGATACTTCTCATGTTCACCGTTCAAGTTGGAGTGAATGAGCAAAAGTGACCCTGATGCCGGACCCTGTTGTCGAGCTCGCCTCGC
Organism: Aschersonia sp. MBC 508; assembly: GCA_030780645.1. Taxonomy (NCBI): domain Eukaryota; kingdom Fungi; phylum Ascomycota; class Sordariomycetes; order Hypocreales; family Clavicipitaceae; genus Aschersonia; species Aschersonia sp. MBC 508. Next base: position 2,076 of record JAPFUF010000299.1, on the reverse strand, counting down.
ATGACTCTCAATCGTGTCAATAGTCTGTCCCAAATAGCCCTTGCCCGGATATCAGGGCAGCTGGCCATTCAGACTACATCGCTGCGCCAACGATTTGCCGGAAGAGCAGCTGGCATGGCCCATCTGGGCGACATTGCGGTGGCCATCGGTATTCATGTCCCGCCCCGTCGGCGACGCATATGAAATGTCGCAGCTGAACAGACTTTTGCAGCTGTTTTGCGGGAAGATTGGCGCGCAGCTACGCAGATGGCCGCCGTGCTGTTTCGCAGCTGCGGCTGGCTCGTACGGTACTGAGTAAAGCAAACATCCCGGGCCGTGACACTGATCATGAACCATGCCGCCAGTGCCGCATGCCAAGACTGCGTGGTGATGTCACGATGGTGCAGCTGACGTCGGCAAGAGTCCTTCATGCTAGAGATGCCTGAACGACCAAGATGCCTCTTCTTGCAACGATAGAACACAACGTGAAGCCTGTTGAGAGGCTCATCAGTACACTGGCCCCTTCTCTCATTGTTCACGATTTTCTTGTCTGTCCTAGTCATTCCTACAATTGTGCTGGGCTTGGGTGGCTTCTACATCGTTGAGAGCCGTGTACGCGCCGATCTTGGGGGCTGGCGCGCGTGTACGACCACATCGTCTTAAACTTCAACATGTCCTGTACCTGGAAGTGTCCGGCGAAAAAGCACTTGACTCCTCTCCTCAAGTGGCACTTCACCAGAAAACCACCCGGAGTCGGCGTTAGGACTGGCTTTTTCCCCGCCAAGGCACTCGATACTCTGAACAGCAGAGATCCTGGCCGATGCGAGACGGCGGTGCCGCAGCGCATCACACTGGTTGATGCGAGTGCCGGTCCGCTCGCGTACGTCAAGCGCCGCATCCTCTCGCAGCACCCAGAAGCAGCTGTCGTGTCGTGTGTACGAGCAGACACCACGGCTCCCCCGCCCGCCGCCCTGGCAGGGCAAGAGTTCACGTCCATCTCGACGATGAATGTTCTGCACTGCATCTCGGGGTCCGACGACGTGCAAGCTGGCGGCCTTTGACTACTGTGCCCAGCTGCTGGACACGGAGGACGGCGTGCTGTTCGGATGCGAGCGCAGCGAGGACGGCCCGCCGCAGGCGACCCCCGGTAGGGCCGCCGGAGGCTCATTGCGCTGGGGAGGTCTTGCCTCCGGCAGCGACCCCCGCTGGGATATGAGAGAGCGAGCGGTGCCGGAAGCCTCAGACAGACATGATGGGCTGTACCGCGCGTGGATGAGACGGCTCAACGCAGCCGGCAGCTTCAGCAACGCCGACGACACGGCGGAGGCTGTTGGCGAGGGCCCGGCGCGCAGATATTGAGCTCGTCGCGGCCTGGACGGCCGGCTCGATGCTGCTCTTCACGGCGAGGAAGCCTCGTCCCTCAGCACGCCGACATGTACCACAAACCCAGCGCCCAGTCTCTCCTTCACCCGCCACACCCGGAACCTCCTCATAAACGACTCGAGCCAGTCGCGAAAGACGTCGCTGTTCCTCAGCTGCTGCGCGACGATGCACACGCACTTGCCATGGGCCCTCTCTGTCTCCTCCTCCTCCTCCTCCTTCTTGTTATGCCGCTCCTTCAGCCGACATGCGTCTGCGCACGTCTGCACAAACGGCTCGACCAGCGCATAGTTGTACACGCAATCCGCGGCAAGTACCGCATCGAACCACGCCGCCGGCTCGCTCAGCGCAGCCGTCACCTCGTCCTCCTCCCAGTCCAGCGGCCTGAACGTCACCTTTCCCCTCGCCCTCTCATCCCCGTTGGCAGCGACGTTCTGCTCGAGCAGCTTCTGCACATAGCGCTGGTCGGACAGAACGTACGACCCGATGAAAGGAGCGAGCGCAAATGCGTTCAACGGGGAGATGCCGCAGCCCAGCTCGAGGACGGTGGACGCCGGGTCCAGGAGGTGGTGGTGGAGGAGGGGATTCGTCCGCGAGGAGAGCCACTCGGCGAACAGGGGTGTGACCTTCCATAGAACTGCCGTGGGCCACCGATGATGAGAAACGAGTTGGAATAAAAAAATGATTGCGGTCGGTGGAAATGAGAAAAGAAGGGGA
>JAPFUF010000298.1:0-18421 GCA_030780645.1 Aschersonia sp. MBC 508 | reverse complement strand
CAATGAAAAAGGCACTTACCCCAAGTTCTGCTCCGATCTGGGAATGTCCGGCGAGCCCGGAAACCCAAAGACATTCGTCCGATAGTTGGACGTGACGACAACAATGTCCTGGTTGGCGGCAAAGCTCGTGCCGTCATACAATGGCAGGGCGCCCGTTCCAAAGTTGAAGCCGCCGCCAAACAGCCAGAACAGCACCGGTTTCCCGCCGCCAGCACTGCTCTGTTCTCTCTTTCCACCTGCCGCCGATGCCGATGCCGATGCCGATGCCGATGGAGCAGCAGGAGCAAGAGTATTAGTAGAAGAAGAAGAAGGAGATGAAGAAGAGGGTGGCGGCGGCGGCAATGGCGCGTAAATGTTTAGGCTGAGGCAGTCCTCGCCGTCGCCCGCCGGGGGAGGCGGCGTGTTAAACCACTGCATGGTCAAGCGGCGCGCCTCCTCCGGGTAGGCAAACTTTTGGATACATGCTGGCCTGTAGGTGGACGCGTCGTAGTAGGGCGAGGAAGAAGACGAGGAGGAGGCATTCCACGGTTCCGGGCGGGTGGCCGGTCGGAAACGCTGCGGGATCCGACCAAACGGGATGCCGAGATAGCGAACGACGGGCTTTCCGGAGGCCGGCTCAAGGACGGTGGTGCCGACGATGAGGCCCGAGTCGATGCTGGCTGTTGGGCGAGCTGCTGCTTCGCTCGCTGCTGTTGTTGTTCCTGTTGTTGGTGTTGGTGTTGGTGTTGGTGGCGGCGGTGCCGGAACAGCCAGGACGGTAGTAGCGTGAAAGAGGCAGCAGTAGCAGTAGCAGTAGCAGAGCAGAGCCGGGAACAACAATGCCATTGTTTTCTTAAAACCGGTGCTGCGCCCGCCTCTTAGCTGAACAAGCCTTTCCCGTTGCGCATCCTCGCTCTTGCTGCGTTCTTCGATAACCCTCTCTACACACGTTCACATACACACACGTGTGTGCACGAGAAAAAAAAGCCACCAGGAAGGATTCATGCCATGATGGCAAAAGAAGATGGAAAAAGGGAGGGGGGAGAAGGGGGAGTGGCCACCATGACATTTTAATTCTACTCTTGTCTCGCTATCTCTCTCACCTACTATCTCACACACTCTCTCTCTCTCGTTCACCGTAGTCGTCAAAATATGTACCTACCTATTTACACCCCCATCACACTGGTTGTTTTATTCCTGTCTGTCCCCCTCCCCTTGCCTTGTTGGGGCCCCCGTCTTTCCCGCTCTTTGTTCGCTCGGCAGCCTGCTTCTTTCGGTGTGGGAAACAAAGGGAAACAAGACGGGCCTGTACTCAGACCCCTAGTTCAATGCAATGTAACGCTCCCGCTTTCCCCCCCTCCCCCTCCAGTTAGTTGCCTTGCTCTCGAGCCCATCTACAGCTGCTGCTGCTGCTGCGCTTGAGTGCGTGCATGCATGCATGCATGCATGCATACGCACCGCTTAGAAGGAAGAGAAGAAGTAAAAGAAAAATGGGGGGTGCACCGTTGTTGGTTCCACCCCCCCTGGACTGGCTGGCTCGTGATGACTCTATGCAAGGGAGGGTGAACAACCAGCGACAACGGCATTGTCTGTCTGTCTGTCTGTCTGTCTGTCTTTCTTTTCTTTTTTTCTTACCCTTCTCCCCCCCGGCGATCCCGGCTCGGCAAAGCAGCACGTGTTCACGCAAAAAAAAAAGTAAAAAAAAAAAGTTGCCAAGACTCTTCGTGATATACCACTGGATGGGGGTTGCACGCGTGACGACATTGTTTCGTTAGTTGGCCATATATTGGCCGAAACAGCTGAGCTGGACAGGGCTGAGGGGCAGCGGCAACGGCAAGTGTCCGACGGTTAGCCCGAGTCAGGGCCGGTAGGAGAAAATAAAGAAAGGCAGACAGAGAAAGCAAGGAGAAGGAAAGGAAAGGAAAGGAAAGATAAGACAAGTCCGCAGACGTTGAACCGTCAATTGCTGCATCGAGATCCTGCACGGCAACGGCGGGAAATTCGGACGAACCTGCGTTATACTACAATAGGTACTGTACTGTACTGTACCTAGCCTGAGCACTGAAACATGCGCCCAACAAGGATGACCCCTCGGACACCGATCTCGTTTTTTTTTTTTTTTGGTGGCTGCCAGCCCACGCGGGTATGGCTGGCCGCGTGGCTAGCTAGGTCACGCAAAGACCAGGCCAAGACGTCCGATTGACGAGATACAATTACATTGTCGTTGGTTGCGAGCGGCGACGTCATGGCGCCAGCGGCATTTTTTCCCCCATCACCAGACATGTCGTTCGTCGCGGGTGTGCGTGCGTGCGTGCTTGGATCACCGTGCGCATCGCTCAATCGGAGGCATCTAGGGGGAAGCCAACAACCCGTTCGATCAGGGCCCCTCGAGACACATTAATCATATATTAAGACACACCCGGGGAAGGGGAAAAAAATATAAGAAAGAAAGAAAGACGAGCGTCGGCAGTGCGCGCGCGCCGCCCAGTCCATGCGCTACCATGGCCCGCTTCGGCACTCGCGCCTCGACATGCTCCCCTGACGTCTCTTGGCCTCTCTCTCTCTCTCTCTCTCACACACACACACACACTTCACAGGATGCAGCAGTACTCTGCGCAGTACCGGTCGAGCGCGCTCGTGCCCGCCTCGCCGTGGATTCTCTCCTGCAGCAGGCCGCACGGAAAGCGAGGCAGCTTGCGCACCCGCCCCGTCCGTTCATCCCTGTGAATCCTCGTCGTCTCCCGGATGCACCCGATGATGCCGTAGTCGCGCTGGTAGTCGTTGAGCCGCTTCTCGATCTCCTCCTGCTGCTGGCCGTCGTCGGAGCACAACCACGCCGCGACCAGGCACACGGGAAGGTGCTCTGCGGCCACCGGCCTGCGCCCCTGCGCCCTGTCTGACAGCCGGATGGCGTCGGCGCAGAAGCTGTGACGCTCGGCCTCGAGCAGCAGCTTCTTGTTGTCCGCCGGCCCCCCGCCGCCGCTCTTGCGTAGCAGAAAGGCATTCAGCGTCAGGCCGACCCAGAGCAGGATGCAGAGGCCTGCTTCGTAAAAGGTTTCTGCCCGGACGAGCTGCGCTGCCTGCAGAGCAGCTGGTCCCGCACGTTGCTGCTCGAGAATATCGTCGCCGAGCCTCTTCATGTTGTGGTGGTCGATACGCACCATGTCATAGAACCACTCGACGTGGTCTACGCTCCGCCCGGGGTCCCTGATTATCCCGGGGAGCATGGCGAGATGGCGATGGTACAAGGTCCAAAAGTCGTACCCGTCCTCGACGGCCGCCCTGCTCGGCCTCGTCCCGCCGCTCGGGATCTTGTCTATCCAGGGCTCGAGGCTGTAGTCGCGTGCAAATATGCTGTTGAGGATCTTGTGAGCCCCCCCCCTTTTCGTCAGCAGTCTCGCCGACTCGAAACCAGCACTGGGTACCGAATGCTGCGTGTGGCTGGCTGGCTGTACTCACCACAATCATGGAGACGATCTGAATAATGCTTTTGCTGAACTCGTCCGCGGGCTCCACCCCGAGCAGATGCTGGAGCAGAATCGCCATCCCTCGGCCGTGGTTGGCAATCGGCTCGCCGGGAAGTGCGAGCCAGGGCTCGGCAGCTGAAATCAGGTACACGGCGCACAGTGTGTCGATTGAGTAGGCAGTCTCTTCGCTGTCGAAGCAGCCTCGCACGGCTTTGAGCGCACTGATGTACTTTTTCCGGGACGCCACCGTCATTGTGTTTCTTCTCCGCAGATCCTGAAAGGCGCTCACAAACACCGTGACGGATGCGTCCAGGGCAGGGCTCCTGCCCAGTCTCCGCGGCAGATCCCTGGTGAAGCGTCCGATGGAGCCAACGTCATAGCCCGGGTCAGTGACATCCAGCACAGAGATCAACGCCGCCGTCGTGACCGTTGTCTCGTTGCTCGGGACGTGAATCCGGAGCGTAGAAAGCTGCGTGCTGTTGGCCCCGCGTCGTAGGGCTCGGTCATGGGCCGCGGGAAAGGCGAGTGACTGGTCGCAGAACTTGAACCGCCGCTCGCCCGATCCAACACATGCAAGCTCGAGCCGCGTGCAACGTAGACAGGAGGGCCGCGCTTGATCGCACTAGCAGTCGCATTTGGATAATCAGTCAATCGCTTCTTGGGGCTCGAAATGGAGCTGCGGCCTTCCATACTTTCTTCTTCGCCCGACGACATGCTTCGCAGCCGCGCGAGGACGGAACCCCCGGCATCGTCGATTCACCAGCACTTTGGCGACAATGACGTCATCCGACTCTGCAGTCGAGATTTGATGCGGTCCAGTCTTTTCTGCAATGTGGTTGATCGTGAGATCTTGTGCCTCGAGAATGCCGCGGGACCATCTCGACACTTGTTCTAGAGGCTGCGACGTCATTGCTTAGCCGTGGTTGTGCGACCCCAAACGGCGGGCATGGAGGGTTCTTAGGCGCCCGTGTCTTGTGACGGTAGACCTGGGCACTGTCAGACCGAAACGTGTTTGGTGTGGTGTGATGACAGGGACATCGGCGTCGGCACCTCGATGTGATTGGCTTCGGGAGCCGTGCTGACAGCAGGCTGAGGCGCGGAATCTGCGCTCTGCATGCCCGCTTTGTAACGAATCTGGCTGCTGCTTATTCAGACCGCAAGCCGCATGCAGTCAGAAAATAGGCGACTCGACCGCGACCAGACTATTTGTTGACGGCTGCTACCTTGACGGCAGCGATGATGACGCCTGGCTGACGACGACGCACCTGGCTCTTTGGGGGTGGTTTCCCACTAGAAGTGCTCACACGTTCCCTCGACTTTCTTGCCTACAACATCATCTCCTTGCGTCTTGCGCCCGACGGCCAAGGAGAATAACTACAAGCACTCTGCGTACAAAACACGGGCCAGGGGTAATCCGGGCCAATCTATATTCCTGTTCTATAGTCTATACGATACCAGTCGATCGCTCCTCTATTGTCTCCATGTGCCCATCTTTCAACACACGTACAAACGTCGTAGACTACCACGCAGCTTTAGCCAACAGGCCCTCAGGCCACCTTCGCACGGCGGCTCGCCTACATTCATCCATCAAAATGATAAACAAGCCAAAAGTGAATGGAAGAAACCAGTGCTCGACGGGGACTCCCGACGTGCCGAGGACAGTCTGAATAGAGGGTATGTACAGCCAAATGGCTGCCATGCCCAGAGCGAACAGGATGGCTGGGAACAGGTACCAATTCTGCGTTTCCTTGTTGAAGAGTGGCGGATGCTGGAATATGCTCAGTCGCCTAGTTCGCGTAGCCATCAGATTGAACCATTGCATTACGACCAGGTTGACAAAGTAGATGGAGGAGGCCTCCGTCAGCTTTTGTTGGTAATAGTCTGGGTCGATGTAGGAAGGAATTCTGCCGAAACTGAACCAGAGATCCGAAAATGGAATGCCATTGCGCTGCAGGTACCAGAATGACATGGCAAACGACGCCACCGTCTCCAGCAGACCAATGATCCAGTATGCGTGCAGTATGAGCTGCCAATTGACCAACCGGTCCTTCTTGATGTTTCTGGGCTTTCGGAGGAGGACATCGGCTTCGGGCTTCTCGTACGAAAGCACAGTGGCCGCCGCGCAGTCGGTGAAACAGCTGCGTGACAAGGATTAGTCTGACGAGACTGGCTACAGCTGTCTCTGAATACGAGCGACATACCAGATGATGATCATGAGGAAGGACGACAGGATCTGTGGCAGACCGAATATGACAGATGTCATGACTGGCCAGAACTCGGAGAATGTCCCAGCTGGTAACAGATAGGCGATCACCTGGAGCGAGTCGAATCATGTCAGTCGCGCATGCATGGCTGCTTGGAATGAAAATCGGCGCTCACCTTCTTCAAATTGTCAAAGACCACGCGTCCGTACTGTACGGCAACGACGACAGACGAGAACGAGTCCAACAACACCATGTCCGCAGCCTCCATCGCAATATCTGATCCGCTTCCCATGGAAATGCCAACATCGGCGGCTTTCAAAGATGGGGCGTCATTGACACCATCGCCCGTCATGGCAACGACGCTGGATTTCTGGTATTCTCGGACGATACGGAGCTTCTGCTCAGGAGTTGTTCTCGCAAACACGACTTCGTCGTATTCAGTCAACACCGACCACTGGTGATCAGTAAGCGTGGTCAATTCGGGTCCGCTGATTACAAGCGCTCCCTTGCTGGACGGTGTCGCTGATTGCTTTCCCCCTTCCGAATCCGATGTTGATATGCTATCGGGGGGATTTCTCTCGAGGTGAGTTGCGCCATCAACATTGAGACACGAGATGATGCCGGCTTCACGCGCGATCGACAAGGCAGTCAAGGCAAAGTCGCCAGTGACCTACACATTTCGTCAAGTCAGCAAAGGCGTCAAAGAGGGCGGTATGGCCATCATACCATAAAGATTCGAATGCCAGCCCCGCGAAGAGTCGACACAACTTCTCGAATTTCAGGGCGCAGAGGATCCACGATTGCAACGAGCCCAACGAGGACGAGACCACCTTTGGCCTCCTCGATGGCGGAGGACTCGTAGTCAGCACTGGCCTCCGCCAACCGCTTCCCTTTAAGCAACTTTCTGGCCAGCAGTAGACATCGTTTGCCCTGAGAAGAGTACATGTTCTTGATATGTTCAAAAGTAGCCTTGACCTCCTGAGTGAGTTCCACAATGTCACCAGCTGGTGACAGATAGTGAGAGCACCGCTCGATCAAGACATCAGGGGCCCCTTTGATGGTCAAGAGCCTAGCGGAACATTAGTTACGGGACAGTGTGCGGTGCGGTGCCTGTCTGGGTGACGACTTACAAGTCATCGTTGCCAAAATTCGCAGCGTCCTGAGGCGTCAGGGTGCGCTCGAGTGCCTCGTTGCGGGTGATTAAGAAACATCGAATCATGTACTTGTTCTTGCTGTTGAAAGCGAGCTCGAAAACCTTCTGCCAGCATGAACGAAAATAAGAGACATTACCAGGCGCAAAGGACTCAGCGAATCTTAGAACGGCAGTGTCTGTGGCATCGCCGAAAATGTTTCTCTTTTCGATAGGGACGTCAGCTTGTGCCGCGTCTATCTCAGCACCGTTGCAGAGGGCGGAGAGGGCGCCGAGCTGCCCGAAGGCTTGAGCCACGTCGGCCTTCTCATTGCCTTCACTGAAAAGAGTCTGTTTCGCTTCGGCAAGTGTCAAATTATTGGACCCAACGGAGCAATCCGATACAGCCATCTTGCCCTAAAAGTTTTTGTTAGATAATCTCTGGATAAAGAACAGCACCATGCGCGGAGCTTACCTGTGTCAGCGTTCCCGTCTTATCAGAGCAGATGACTGATACGGAACCTAGAGTCTCAACGGTCTTAAGAGATTTGCAAAGAATCTTATTCTTTCTCATGAGATTGGCCGTGATGGTTAAGCCGGCGGTGATTGCTATAGGGAGCCCTTCGGGAATGAAGGCTACTGCGACACTGACACAATCAACAATCAATGTAGGCACATTGATGTAATCAGGATAGTCGCGCCGGAGCCAAGCGGCCCTATAAAGACAAGGGTTAGTGGCGTGCCGCCGAGACAAAGTAATAGGCCCGGGGCAAATTACCAAAGAATAATAACCAAAACGATCATACTCAGCATCAGGGCGCTGATGAAGAGCACAAAGTAGAGCACCTCCTTCTCCAAGGGGCTCATTCCCGACTTTGGCTCATTCGTCAAAGTAGCAATACGACCAAAAACAGTTCGGTCGCCCGTGGCCACCACGATGCCGGTAGCAGAGCCGATGATACAGTGCGTTCCTTGGAGGCCGATATTGTATGTCTCTAGATAATTTTCATCGGTGTGGTCCACACTGGCCGCAATCGGTCGGGACTCGCCAGTGAGAACGGATCGATCGAATTTCACATCAGGCGAGACCTCAATAAAACGTACATCGGCCGGTAGCTTGTTGCCGGATTTGATGAGGACAACATCACCAGGCACAAGCTCCTCAGCTGGGAGATTGCCGACCTGTCCGTCTCTGATGACCTGACAATGCTCCGGAAGCATATCTTTGATGGATGACATCACTCGCGATGTCGACCAGTCCTGGAACATGGCGAAAGCGGCCTGGATAAAAAAGACGGCGAGCAAGACAATGGCGAGCGCCTGATTTGCAAAATGGATTAGTCTGAAGAACAGGCTCGGCAAGGTTTGGGAGACTGCAGATTTCCATACCAAATTGGCCAGCTGAGGGCTAGGCTCGCCCAATGGCTTCCACGAGACGAAGACGAGTATACTGCCCGTCAGTAGAATGCCCCCAAATCCCTTGAAAAAGTATCCAAATATGGCCAGGAGTCGGTTCGTCTTTGGGGGCGACGGCGCATTCTTGCCATATTCTTGCAGGCGTCTTTTCGCCTGCGTGTCGGACAATCCATTGGTTGGCGAAGTCGTCAGCCTTTGCGATACTTCTGTAGAAGTTATAGTGTGCCACTCCAAGTCACTGAGATCTATAGTGCGAGGAATCTCCAGGTTAGCTACCACGTCGAGAGATCTAGAAGCTGTGTTTTCCTCACCTTTAGCAGCAACCTCACTTGCTCTGGCTAATTCGGCCCTCTCTTTCCCTTTGGACTCCTCAATCTGAAACGATCTGAGGGATCGCGCAAGTCAGCATTCGGCACGAGATGTTGTGGTCGCGCTCAACGCGGTGCGTTGCTTGCTGCTTACACGGTCCGATACTGGATGGGCAACGTAAGACTTGGATCGACAGTAGTCCTAGCATGGATGCTCCGGATACCAAGAGAATCAATTGAATTGGATCGACTCAGACCGGTTCTGGATAGACTTCTACGACGTCTATGACCCTCTTCCTCATCGTGCCATCGAATACGGTCTGCAAGCTGCACTTCGGCTGCTTTTTCTGTTGACATGGCCGCAGGTGACAGAATCAATTGAGACAGGCGCGAAGTCAAGGCAGCAAGAACAAGCAGGCAAGACAAAGAACAGCAGAAGTCGTATAGATAATATGAGACAGGGCGTGCGACGTCGAGGGACTTGGTGCAAGACGCTCACACAAATCACTTTCAACGGCCCAGGAACGCCAACGGAGCAAAGCTGCAATCTACGAGAATTTCAACATGACCAGGGATGACTATATTGCCCGCTAATCGCGGCAAGCGAAAGCCGGCGTCGATTGTGGCTGGAGGGATCGCCCCCCATTGAGGCAAAATTGTCAATGTCCGACGAATAGGAAAGATTTTTTTTAAAAAAAAAAAAAACAACAATGAAATCAGCCTCGCGTCTGACCTGGCCGCTTTGGAGCCATGGACTGGCCGAGGGCAGCTACCTCCATACCGGCCACTGGCCATGACTTGCAGGCAAAATCACATGGGGCGCGGGAGCTTGTTGGGCCAGTACAGTGGCTCTGCCGCCGTAAGCTGGCGTCATGGTGAATTCCGCGACGCCTCATTTCTCCAGGGTCGGGCAAAAGCGCAAGATTGGTAACGGGCCAGAGCTGGCCATGGTGCTCGCGGCTGCGACGGCTGGCTAAGCTTGAAACAGCGATTTGCAGGGGCACGGCTGTGCCACGCCACGATCCAGACTGGTCCGTCTATAAGAGGACTGTTGTCCACCATCCCAACGACTGCACGCGAGAGGAGGCATGATTGTTGAGGAGGCAATGCCGGGGACCACTGGGACAGCAATGGCTTCGTCCTCCGAATTTGAGGTACAACAGAGCCGTTCGCGGGCGCTTACTCTATCGTGGCGAAATGGCTGAAGGGAATATGGCTTATTCCAGTATGAGGGAGAGAAAAAAAAAAGGAAAGAAAGAAACCCAGTTCTGGACGACATGGGCGAGTTTCGGCTACAGGTGGAATCAGAAAGGTAAAAAAAAATTGATCCGGTCACCATGGGGTCTTTGACTATCGTGGCCCAAGTACCTGCCCGGTAGTGCCTGCACGACAACCCCTCATGCAGGTATGAGCGATATATACGGCAGGAACATGTCGGCCGCTGGAAAGGGAAGCGAGAAGCACCTGCACCTGCCTCACCGCTTGTGATTAGGGTCGACCCAGAAAAGAAAATTATGCACGCAAGACGGGTCTTGGCCTGGCCAGACCAGACCAGACTGATCTAGCCAGCGCTCGCGCCCTGGAGCATCCACCGTAGCGCCTGACGGAGGAGGGAAGGAGCTTGACAGCCGGTCATGGTACTGATCGGCGAGGTGAGTCGGAGCCCACGCTCGAGCAAGGCAACAGAAGCGATTCCTTTGCGTCTATTCGCCACGTCTGTGTCGGCCATTCTCCGAGGCTGTTGAGTACCATGAAAAACGTCAGTTGGCGACTCAGCGGCGCGAGTCTGCGACAGACTCGGGGTTCAGAAGCTGTTGCTGCGATGCGACTGCGACCTTGCCAACCCCCGGGGAAGCCTGGTCTGGCACCATCTTGTATGCTGCACATGCATGGTATTATTGTATGCATATTATCGCTACCGGGATTCGATCATTTGGTCTTCTCACACGCAATGAGAGGTCGTCATGTGGGGTGGGCTCTGCGTGCGCCGGGGCAACTGTCAAATCCTCGACCCCGCCTGTCTGACGTTTAGACTACCTGCTTTCCATCACTGCCCTTGTCGCTCAGTCGGCGAGCCAATTTGGGCCCATCATTCACAAATTTGATCAGGATGTAGGAGGAACGCAATCGACTCCTCTTATAGCTTGCGCGCAAATGGCCCGGCCAAGCCTCGCTTGGGCGCAGAGGAACGCTTGAGGCGCCTCCCCAGCCGTTCATCCTACTTCGGGCGCAATGCTTACGTACCGATCGCTGGCCTCTCTGGCCTTATATCGAGCTTTCTGCTGGACTCTTGGCGCGGGGTAGGGTTGGTGCGAACAAGGGCGAGTCCAGGGCCACTTTCGTCATCGTGCAGGTCCCAGGATCACCATAAATGAAGACAGTTCAGACAAACAAAGTGAGGAAGCATGAGTCTTGGCAGGGTCCCCTCTTTCGGATCGCTCCCGAGGAGGCCTCCCCAGGCACCTACCTGGCTGGTCTGGAGACTTTTTTTGCCCAATACCGACCACTGAATTTTGCCAAGCACTCAGACGTCTCTAAATCCCGGCAATCCTTGACGTCTTGACGATATGGGTGGATATTCGGGCCACAAGCTATTTACAGCGCGGAGAGATAATCGCAATGCCTCCAAATTTGACAGAATTCGGGCAAGCAATGATGAGCTGCTGTTCTTCTTGCTGCATGCATGAGAGCAGGTCACCGGACTGGACGGGCCATCCAGATGCAGATCCTGATGCCGTTTTCTTGAACTCTGCAATTGAGTCGTTCTGGAGACTGTCGACTGTAATTGGTGGCAAATGAGCTAAGTGTTTCGCAGGCGTGCAGTGGGTGGTGCCTGTGCATTCGCCTCCAGTTTCCGAAACCACTGATCAGCTTGGTTGCGACCGTTTTGCTAGTGATCAGGATTCAACGTTGCGAGTCACATGCGGAGACTGATGAGAGGGAATTGCGCACTAGACATTCATATGCTACGAAAGGCTCCACGGCTGTCGCATTTTCGCTACACTACGGCCAGCAGGACAAGTGAGTCATAGTACTCGTCGAGGGCAAAGATACAATGAATCGGTCAGTCTGGGTGAAGCTTGAACGGACATAGATGAAATGCAGCATGAGTTTGATGAGAGTAAAGCACGGAGCAGAGTGGCGATGAGGAAGACGACTGTGCTCCGTCCATGAGAAGGCACGCTGTTCGTCCGTCAAGGAAAGGGGGGCGCCAGCTCAAAGTGGGATCGGATTTGCCATGTAAGCCGTGATCGGTGCTCTAGGAAGGGCCCGCCCGAAAAAAAGAAAAAAAAAAACGAGACGGCTGTCGTACTGCGTAGTGGAACGGGCAATTCGTGCTGGGAGCTGGGGGCGGCGAACTTTTCAGAACAAGAGCACTCGGGCAAGACGTGCCGCGTATCCGTACTGAGTGAACGTGGGAGCGGGGGTCAAAACATCCGGGACGCCTGTGCATATTCAGTCTGAAAGCCAATCTACGGCGATCACGGCAAGCTGTGCATGTCGCACCCCATGTCCACCGCAATGCGTCCCAGGTATTTTTGTAACGCAGAGGTGCACCAAGAATGGTGCGGTGGGTTCGTCGGGGAACGTTGAAATGACGGTGGCCCAAGGGCGGATGGACGAACAGACCGCAACAAACATTGCCATGTTGTCATGCCTGCCCGCGTGCTCAAATGCCTCTGCGGCTCTCTGGTCGAAACACACACTAGGGAGCTGCGCGATACGTTGCCATCCACCCATCACGCCAAAGCACCATGTGGCTCCGACTGGGACGCGTTACAACATCAAACCGGATCGCCCTTTGCAGCCAGGTTTCGATGGGCGAGGCTATGTGCTGATCCGATTCCTCGGCTTGGTGCCTCTCCACCGTGCCGGCGCGCACACATCAGTCTGTCTTGTACCGACAGCGTCTTCTCGCTGAGCAGCCCTGCTCCCGCCATCGCCCGTTCCCCTCTCGCCCCTCTTTCCCTCCTCTCTCTCCCCTCCCCCCAGCTCGCCCCAATCCACCCCCATCACGGGGCAGACAGACAATCTGTGTGCGCTATGCTCCTCTCGTTCCCCATCGTGCCAGTTGCGGTGAAGGCAGCGCGAGCTCGGCCGATGGCCCCTGGGTGACGAGGGGCCCAGCTCGGCAAACCCCACGGATGCAGGATTCCAAGACTGGGACTTGCACAAACCCGTGAGCACATGCTGATCTCCGTTAGTTCGGCGCAATCGCTACCACTACACCTTTGTGCTGCACATGTTTCGCTGCTCCTTGGCCGCTCCTGGACCTGCGGCGAATGTAGAATAGTCTCCATCCCTACCAGAGGTGCTTTTGATTTGCCCACCGTTTGGGAATGGAACATGCACTGACTCCCCCGAGACTGGCTATGGCATTGGCCGATGTTTTCCACGCACACTAGAGGAAATTATTCGCACACGCCTGGACCGTCCGTTACGTCGTTGCCTGTCTTGCTCGCCCTTTGCCCTACTGTGCCTTCCTTTTCTGTTTCTTTTACGTCCGCACGCCTCGCAAGTCCACCCGTTTGTTCCTGCCCTTGGAATTTCTGCTACGTGTTACGTGCTCCCTGCTCCCCCTTTCCCGTCCCGTTCACGCATCATTGGGCGAGTATTTGAGGGCGCAGGTGGCCACCTCCCACCTTCTTCCTTTCCACCCAACATCTGGCCATTTCCACGCTCGATATCGGCCACCATGGCCTCCTTCGAAGACCTCTAACACACGCTCAAGCTTGGGCTTCTTCTACCTTGGTTGTTTTCTGCAAACCTCGTTGCCCGCTATTGTCGCCCCCCTTTCCATCCGTTTCTTCCCCGGCTCTGGCCTTCATACATCGCAGCCCGCCTGCCTTCTCCTCCTCTTCCCACCGCTTGCAAGCGTAGCCGGCGGAATGCCTAAATACACGGAACGAGACCTGCAGGAAGCCGTCCGTGAGGTTCAGCAAGGAACGTCACAACGGTCAGCGGCTAAGCGATGGCATATCCCCCGTGCCACGCTTCAGGATCGCTTGAACGGCGGTATCTCGCATGCCGAGGCCCACGAGTGCCGGCAGCGTTTTTCCCGCCAACAGGAAAGGCTGCTGTCCCGTTGGGTCTTCCACCTTGCGGCTCTCGGAGTTCCTCCAACGCAAGGGCAATTTGAGGAGTTTGCCAGCCGCATCCTGGTTGTCCATGGCGATCATCAACCATTGGGTAAGCATTGGGTTCAAGGATTCCTCAGGCGAAATTCGGAGGTCAAACAGGTTAAAGGTGAGGTGGACAGCTGACCATCAGGGCCACGGCCAACTCACGTCATTTTGACTATACCTAACACACACATCCACCAGGATATCTGTTCTCCTCTCAGTCCTCAATGGAACCATTGGACGTTGCTTGCGATTCGTCAAATCACCAGTCCATGAGGGTGCGGCGTCACGACTCACCACCACACCATTCACTAGAGGGGCAAATTACAGAAAACAGCCATTGCGAAGAAGCCGCAGCAAGTTGGGACTCTTATAATTACATGGATGACGGTTCGGATACTTTGTTCGATACTGATAGCTTGGATGTTCCTGACTGGATTGAGCCATCGACTCCATACCTGGAAGAATACGTCATCCCGCTCTCAAACTGAGGCTCACCTCCCCTTCTTCCCATGCACATATTGAACCTGCCTACGGTGTTTATCAGAAAATCCTCCCAGTCTTTCCGATCCCTCTTCATGTGCCATCTTTGGCATTTCGCTATAGACATGCTTGGCAGTGGCCGGTCTCTGCCATTCATCTGTCATGATGCTATGAATATGAAATCTAGATAGGCAGCCTGCTTGACCCAACTTTGGAAACTTTACGGTTTGTCGACGGCTTACTACCGCAGCTCCTGAGACTCTCCTCAGCCTGCTGAAGGCCTTCAGCAGGTTAGGAAAGATCACTCATAACTTCCTCGTGGACGCCATTGAGAACAGGCATTCGAGAGCGATGTTCGAGGAGGAGTTGTGGCTTGCGGCATGTAGGCAGACGTGTTTCAATAAGAACAAAGATTCTGACTCGGTGCCTTTGCCAAGGTGATGAGTCGACATCATATACCGGCCGTAGTTGTAGCTGCGTCAGGACCAGACGCTGTCGTGAACCCGCTTTCACGCACGCAGGAAGAAAGGAATCAGGCCTTATCCCAGAAGTCTGACTACAGCTAACGAACTGCGATGCAAGACGCACAATGGCACGCCTCTCAGGGTCTTCGGCGCGAGCCAATAGGCATTCGAGACCCCCCTTTGGATCTCCTTTAGGGGTTCATCACATCTGTCGGTCGTGGGTCAACCTGCCAATCGGCCGGCCGTCTTTACCGTCGAGATTCTCCAGGTCGAAGGCTCGCGTCCTGGAGACTCAAGCTTTAAAGAGGACGCCCTGCCCGGAACAGTGAGTGACAAGTCGCAGCCTTGACGAACTTTTCAATCCAAGCATGGGTTTGCCTTACGAAGAAGCGAGCAAAGCTTTTCTTGCGACAGCCTCTGCAATCATTTCGCCGGATATCTGTAGAGCTTCTGTTTTAGCACAACAAGGTAGTTCATACGACTGTTAAGCATACTCGATTATCTGACAAGCAGTTCAAGCAGGCTGATCACAAGCACTGCGGACTCGCTGGTATGCGAGCTAAGGGAGCGACAGGCGATCAGCTTCCCTATCCTCCACCCTCACATCCCGCCCAAATCGTACACTTCGTTCTACAGAAAACCATATTCACGAATTCAGGGTGCCATCATGCCCGTCCAGAAGCCTCGTAGTCAGTACGTCAGGGTGCCCGCCGCCATCTCACTCACGGTCTCCGCAAATAATATGTTCTTACGTTCCACCTCTTGAAAGCTGCTGTGATCTTTGAAAACATCATCCATCTGCTCGAGCGTCTTTCCATTGGTCTCGGGCACGAAAATGTAAGTCCAGACCAGGGACAGGAAGCAGAAGACCGCGAAAAAGACATATGCGCCATAGCCAGTGTTTTGGACCAAAGGAGGGGTAATCAAACCCTGCGACTGATTAAAACCACGAGAAGAGGATCTTGCCCAAACTTTCATTACTTACAATGATGAAATTGTTGATCCAGGCTGACCTCCGTATCAGAAAAGTGACTCAAGGCAGTCAATAGTCAGGGCGTTTACTTACTCGAACACGTCGAAATGGAAACCCCTTTTGCTCTGAGTGACGAGGGAAAGATCTCCGAGGGCATGCCCCATGGCACAGGACCCCAACTAGCGCCGAAAGCTAGCATGTAGAAAAGAAGAAATGCCACGCTGGTCCAACCTTCAACCCGGTGAGACTGCCAGGCATCGGAATACTTGCTCACGAGAATCGCGATGACGACATGGGAGACGAACATGCCAGCGCTGCCGCACAGCAAAATGATGCGTCGACCATATCGATCGAGCGTCCACAAGCTGGACATGACGCCAATCAATTGGGTCACGTTGAGAACACCGGACATGATGAGCTGAAGCTCAGTATCAAGGCCCATAGTTCCAAAGAGGGTAGGAGAATAGTAGATGAGAGCGTTGATTCCCACAAACTAATCGACAACGAGTCAGCTGAGAAACAAGGGCCTTGATCGAGGTCGCGGGCATCACCTGTGAGAAGAACATGAGGCCAGCACCGACGTGGGTCCTTCGCCAGCAACCGCTCCTGAAGCAATCGATCCAGGTCGATAATTCGAGTTTTAGCTTGTTACCAAAGCCGCCCTGCATTAGGACCGGGTGACGGTCGGCCAGAATGCCCTTCTGGAATTTTGATTCCGTAAGGATGTCTAACCATTCACGCTGCACCCGAGCGTCTGTCACTGGAAGAGCCCTCAGCCTGGCAAGATTGAAGAGCGCTTCCTGACTTCTTCCCATGGAAGCAAGCCATCGAGGTGAGAACGGTAATAGCGTCGCGCCGAAACCAAGAAATAGCCCGGGAATGATTTGCAGCAAGAATGGCAGTTGCCACGACCAATGGGAATCAATGTGCCGCGTCCCAAATGTAATCCAGAACGATATCACAATGCCAAGAACGATGCTCAGCTCTTCGAGAACGAGCAAAGTGCCGCGAATCTCGGGAGGGGATATTTCAGAAATGTACAGAGGCACAACCATACTGAGCCTGGTCGTTCAACCATTCGTCAGGTCACAGCGGACGGGGCTCAAGATGAGTAGGGAGAACTCACATGCCGATGCCGATACCGCCAATCAGGCGAGCGATGACCAGCATGGCGTAGTTCACTGCGGCCGTCTGCAGTGCGGAACCGACAGTGAAAACGACGACCGCTATAGTGATGGAGTATTTTCGAGAGTAGGCGTCTGCGATCCATCCTTGGTTCAGAGATCCTGCATCGAGACTCAGTTGGCCAACATGCTCAATTTATGAGACGCGAAGCATACCAATAAATGCGCCCAGGGTGATTATTGCCGTCATGAGGCCTTTATAGAAGCCGGCGCCCGGGGCATTCTGCGAGACCTGAGGAAAGCGTTCCACGAACTGATCCATGACGAGAATCACCGAAATAACGCCCTGACTACACAAACTGTCAGCGCTGTCAGCGAAGACGACTGCTGATGAAACGGTTGAGTGGGATGTATACTCGTAGCCGAACAGCAGGCCGCCGAGCGCGCTGAAGGAGGCGCATATTGCGACGAAGCGCGATGCGGCCAACCCCCGAAACCCTTGAATAGAAGGGAGAGTCAGTGTCAGCGTGCTTTGCTTTCTTTCCCATAAAGGCTCATCATCGCACCATCTGGCCCGTACGGCTCTATAGATCTGTCGGCCATCACACGCCCCTCCCGGTGGTCAGCCTGGGAAGGCTCAGAAGACACTATCTTGTCCATGTCGGAAAAGGTGAAGATCAATCTCCAGCAAAGCGGCACGCGATGTGCCCAGGGCTTTTCATAGATCCACGGGGAAGGCAAGACTGCCCTTTTAAGGAGGCATTGATGCCCACGAATCTCGTCGACGGGAGTGTCCAATCACAGTCGCGATATTGGCTATCGCTCCTGCACGCTCAATTTATGTAGGATTCTTTTTGTTATTGCACCGGGGAGGGTTGCATGGGATTGCTGCCCATCTCCTCACCGTAAGTGCCGCACACAAACACAGGCCAGCAAGTAAGCGGCAATATGCACCAGCAGCTCCCAAAAGTTCAGCGGCAGGCGACGAGACTACGCATATTGTGCTCATTTTGGCCCTCGTCGCAGGTCTGCTACCCATGAGGGCCTATTCGCTCCTTCCGATTTCGGAATCGAGGATATCCGAGACGCCTCTTCATTCGCTGCTCGCGTACCCTCGAAAACCGGCCAAACCAGCCGAGTCAAAACGCAGGACTCAAAGTCATGCTCTGAATCGCATCCAAGCGCCTCTTTACACAGCTCGGATGGACTTGCGTGACACGCCATCACATGCATACAATCCATGCAGCGTACGCAAGAAGAGGAGATCTGCCCGCGGCGCCTCTTCCTGCTCTAAGCAACAACGCTTCCCGTCTTCCATCGCCGTCAAGTACGACGGACGGCTGTGTCCTTGGGAGGTCTCCCAAAGCGGTTAGCGTCGCCGAGCTTGACTTGAAGCTCCCCTCTTGACGTATGCGAACATGGCGAATGCACTTCGACGGGCAGCGGTCCTAGACCTGCGACGTACATGAAGCAGCCGAATTGGGGCCGCTCCGCCGCTGAGATTGCCCCGACAGCCTCCTGCGTTGAGCCAGTTGTCCATCAGCCGTGAGGGGGGATCGCTCGGGGATGAGGGTCGTGATGGGTTGTATCCACGACGAGCTGGGGGAGAATTGCTCGATAGCGGAGCCGCAAGCTTGACAGACAAGAATTGATAGGCAACACCCGCTCGGTGGGAGCTGCCGGATCTGGGGTCAGTGACAGGGGCCCAGGGGGTCCCCAGATTCGGGCCCCGCTCCCGCGGCCAAAGGGGG
>JAPFUF010000296.1:0-41090 GCA_030780645.1 Aschersonia sp. MBC 508 | reverse complement strand
GGTAGTGGTGGCGGCGGCGGCTGGTGGCCGTTGAGCTCCGCCAGGTCCGGGTACCGCACAATCTTCAGCTTGTGCTGCTGGTCCGCGTCAAAGTACTTGTCAAACGCCGTCGGCGGCAGCTGGATCGCCTCGGCAATCAGGCTCGTAAAGTAGCGCGACACGGCGCCCATCCGCCGCATGTAGTCGGTGTAGACGGCGCGGAAGCCCGGCGCGTGCGCCTCCGACGGCCACTGGTTCGGCCACCGCATGTTGTGGCACAGCGGCGCGCCCGCCGCCGGCGCCGCGTGCTCCGTCGACAGGTCGATCTGCTCGCGCTGGTCGACCGCCCCGGCCGTCATCTCGGCCGCCAGCCGCGAGTAGCCGAGGAAGGAGTTGGCATTCTTCATCTCGATCCGCAGCCTGCGCGGCGGGTGTCTCTCTCGTCAGCTGTCTGGCCCGCACCGCCCAAAACGAAAGAAAAAAAAAATCAATGAATTAACCAAAGGAAAATAAAAAGAAAAAGGATGGGAGTATAGTAACGAGCAGACGATAAGGAAGTAGTGGTATTTTGCGTGATCGTGTGCAGCCCCCCCGGTGTTGTTTGCCTCCGGCGGTCCTGCCGGAGGCTGTCCTCGCTGCGCTCGAATTCCTCCACGCTCCGGTGATGTTCGCCTCCGGCGGCGCTGCCGCGGGCTGGCCTCGCTGCGCTCGAGGGCTCCTGGTCATCTCATATCCCTCTCAAGTTCCTCTCCCTCTCATCTCAACATGTAGAGACCCATTACCAGGATCCGGTCCCGTTGTAAGTAACATGAGAGAAGAGGGCGAGGGTTAAGAAAAAAAAAGAAAAAAAAGGGAAAACGTACTTTTCCTCCACAGGGATATCGAAAAAAGCTTTCCCCTGGCGTATCACCTCTTCAAACAGCTCTGGCGGAATGCCCACATTCTTGAGGTACAGGAATCCCACCTCGAGGAGCGCGTCCCGGAGCTGGTCCAGAAACACGGCCTTGGTCGCTGGATCCCGCGCCAGCTCCAGATCCAGGATGGGAATCGACGTGAACGACATGGCGGGATACGGCGAGAAACTGCTCGGCGGCGGGCTGCACTTATTCTCTTAGGCTGTCTGGACGGTCAGCCCGCCATGGCTGCTTCATGAGCACGTGGGAAACAAAGTCTTTTAAGGTGCTGCTGGTTGCTTGTGATGGGCGCTTCCGTTTCAACTACTAGAAATGACCCTTCCCCATCTCCGGATGGCGTCATCGCGCAACCCCACCAGTGCCGCTGCTCCCCCTCTTCAATCGGAGCAAAGCAACGCGTGCGCCATGTGCAGCCTGTAAACTACATCCGCCCACATATGCAACGAAGAAAGCCATCATAGCTGTGAAAGTGCTCTTGATATGTCCAAGAAAATGAGAAAGAAGACATAATCCGACAGCCCGCCATCTATGTACACAATGAAGCTGCCCCGCCCCTCTCCCCCGTCATGCTACGCATAATGCACGCTGTCAAAGCCACGACGTTTACTGTCTTTGTGGCTCTCGCGACGTGTCCAAAGCAAATGTCAATAGTGCCCGTCCCCTTCGAGCTTGCGAGGCCAGCCCCCGGCAGGGCCGCCGGAGGCAAATACCCCGTTGCTGGTGGTGGTTCGACCTCCGGCGGTCCTGCCGCAGTCTGCTCAGGACCCTGCGAGAGGCTTCGTGGCCAAGAGCCCAGTAACCTTGTAGAACATGTCCTCGATAGAGGGTGCCGCAAAGGCCGGTGCGGCGTCGAATATGTCGGTCAAAGACTGTTGTGAGACCAGCCTAACGTTAGTGTCGTCGGCATCGTCGTCGTCGTCATCGTCTTCCATATGTACATCCTCATCATCATGCCCATCCTCGCTGGCGACATCCATGGCATCGGCCGCGTCTGTCGAGGGGGCATTTGGCGCCTCGGGCTCCGGGTTCAGTCGGAGATCTTCCAGCGGCTGAGCAGTCGACAGAGCCCTAGGCTCTGATCCCTGGGCAATGACTAGTATTTGCGCCGCGTCGTCGAGTGCAATGAAGCCGCTGTTATCAGGCGTCGACACCAGACTGACGACTCGACGGGGCGTGTGCTTCACCAGCAGTGGTGTCGGCTGCGCAGGGTCAAAGACACCAACGCAAGACATGCCCGCCGCTGGCAGCGTCACGGCAAAGTGTCCAGAGACGCTGTCCACTGCCAGCTGTAGCAATTCAGGAACTCCGGCGAACTTGGACATTGCGAAACCGTAGCGTAGCTCATCGCCCACCACGTCAAACACATTCAAAGACTTTGACAAGACGATAATGTAGGACGAAAGAGCACGGATGCTCTGAAGCTGACCGTTCCACAGCCCATCGAGCGTCTTGACAATCTGCCCGGACGCTACATCCACGATGTGCACCATGCCCGAGTCGGCGGCTCCAAATCCGACAAATAGAGTGGAACCGTCTTCTGAGAAACAGATTTTGCCGTAAAGTTCAACGGGCGTGCCGAGGTCCATGACGTCCGTACCAGAGCCCCCGCCAGTGCCGTCTCCAACGGGAACGACAAGGGCGCAAGTCCAGGCAAAAGCGTCGTTTCCGTGAGCGTCTTTCATGATGAGACCATCCTGCTGTCGGATCCGAGGACGCCACAGCCGTACAGCTCCATCCGCTCCGACCGTGGCAAAGGCGCTCGACGTAGGGTCAGAGGCCAGATCAAGTACTGGTTCCGGAAATTTCGTAGCATGAGGGGCGTTGATCCTCGATACTAGAGCTATCGATTCTAAGCCGCTCCGTACCTCCCAGAACTTCAGGTGAATTTCGCGCCTCTCGCGCAGGAATTGATTCTTCAGGTCTGCCGACACGTTCTCCAGATCCCGCGGATCCGGTTGCCAGTCATCTACGCTCACGAGCCATCGGCCGTCTCCAGAAAAGGCGATATGAGTCACGGCAGGCTCATCAATAGTATGTCCCTTCTTCGTCATGTTGCGGTCGGTAGTTTGGGTGCGAGCCAAGGCTTGCCGCCCAATACTCGTAAAAGATTGCAGATCAAAGGACTGCAGCATCGGCGCCGAAAGCTCTCCGGACATGGTGGCCTGACGGCCGTTGCCGACGCAAACATGCAGTGTCGACGGCTCCGAGGGTCTGATGGCTGCTGGAATTGGACGTCGCACATCTTCTGCAACGTTCCAAACCCGGCGGACGAGGAGATCCTTGGGCTCACATACATCTATTGCCGCCGACTGAATGCCCGCAATGTAGGCCGTCGGCTTCAATTCGGCAGTGGACAATATCATTGCCGAGTTGTCATCCAGATGCAAAACGTAGGAGGATCCTGTGGACGATACAACGATATTCTCGATGCTTGCTGATAGATGTGGGAGATAATCTTTCCTCGCTGTATCAATCTGCCACTGGACTAGAACGTTCTCGGAGCCTCCCGAGATGATGTATTCACCTGCAAAAAAATCAGCCGACTAGCCGAGGCATCAATTCGACGGCTGCACTCACCATCCCTGGACCATTTCACTGCATGCACTGCCTTTGAGTGCCAATGGTATTTCCGGACCGCAAGTCCGTTCTTGGCATTGCGAGGCGTCGCCGAGGATGCCCCCGAGGATCGCATTGCAGAGACAGCGTCATGATAGGTGTAAATACTACCCCGAGCTCCGCCCACAGCTAGGTCCAAGGCGCTTTCTGTGCCCCTCCGGACCCCATTGAGATGTGAAGCCTTGGCTCGAAGTCTCAGGTCGATGCATGTGATAATATCTGGTGTGTCGAAGGTGAAGATGCTGTACTTTACATCCTCGAGCTTCTGTGGTGTGGGAGTGAGCGTCCCGACGAACAGCTGATCTTGAAAGGCTCCGACCAGCATACTTCCTTCGTCGCTTGATTCAAGTATTGGAAGACCGTGCCCTTGCTTCTCGAAATCGACCACGCTCTGTGCGCTCCCATTATCAGGCTGATAGGCAGTAACCTTCACACGGCCCGAGTTTTCCGACTCCGCAATGATCAAGACTTCTCTACTCTCTGCGAACGAGACCGGAACGACAGCGAGAGCCTTGGCAGTGCCGGATGCGGTCTTGAAAGCAGGATCAGGATGCTGACTCTGAGACCAATCGACATGAAAAACCTGCCCATCAGAACAAGCAACCCAGACGAATTCAGGGTTGCTTCTTGAAGCGCGCATGGCAACAATGCGAGGGGCCGCTGATTTACGAGGGTTTGGCGTGTGGCGGGCGCTGATGGGAATGCGTCGAACGAGAAGCGAATCGGCAGCGGTATATATCTGAATTGATGTGTTGTATGCGACGATAAGATGCCTTGAAATGTAAGATGATGGATCAACATACGATTTGAAGCTCTCATTTACCGTTCGTTCTCTGTAAGAATTGGATCAATGTCCAACATCCTACCTCCCATAGGATTCGAAATTCGCCAGCCGGCATCGCCACTGTCGTGATGCGACACCATTTGCTGAGAGTTTATGCTCGGCCGGTTGATTGACATCACGCCATTTTTTTGTGTGTCTGCGTCGCCCAAGAGTCGATCTCTCAGCGCATCAGTCCCGTTGACCTCGGAATTGGAGTCTCTTTGTCGATGCTTTTTCGACTTCTCGTCGCTTTCATTGGTGTCTCTTTTGCGCTTCTTGCTCCTCTTGTCTTTGTCTCGAGGGCTCTTCGTACTGGCCATGGCTGCACGGTATTTCTGCCCGGCATGAAAACCTGAGCTTTTTGTACAGGGAATGAATGAAGCACGCCGCTAATTGTCAGTCAATCGTGCAGTGCAGACTTGGAGCAGCTTGGCTCGGCGCATGGAAATTTTGGTCCCGCAATGAACTTTTTCTTGCCGATAAGATAAGACTCTGCGGCGAAACTTCGGTCGGCGACTAATTTTGCGGGCTCCCCCATCGGGCCAAGAAGGGAAGCATTCTCGACGCGGCGCAAGTCTTTATCCTGGAAAATTCAGAATAGCTCTGCTCCAGCTCGACGCGATCGGTGACCATGATTATACCCATTCGCTGCTTTTCCTGTGGGAAGGTGAGATGCCTGCAGAAATTACATGCCTTCTCGTCCTACCATTTGCTGATCTTGGCGCAGGTCACTGGTGATCTTTGGGAGCGCTACCTCCAGTTGATTGCTGATCCACGAAAAACCGATGGGTGAGCATACTGCATCCTGTTGCAAGCACCGCTGAGCGCGTTGGTATTAATGAGCGGCATAGCGATGCGATGGACGAGCTCGGTCTGAAGCGATACTGCTGCCGCCGGATGATCATGACCCACGTCGATCTCATCGAGAAGCTATTGAAGTACGCTGAGCGTCTGAAGCGTTTCTTTCTTTTTCTTTTTTTTTTTTACGCAGACTCAGATTGCTAACTTCCTGTCTAGATACACTCCTGATGGCAGGAACGAGAAGAAACAACGGCTAAACGAGCTAGCATGATGGTCAAGCGTATCGAGGTGCTGCGACGGGGAGGACTTGGGGCATGGAATGGCGTTTAGGAATCATGGTTTGGGCAACGAGGCGTCATGGGATCGGGCGCAAGACAAAGCCATAGTGTGCCTACGGCAATTGAAATTGAAATCACGGAATATTTCGGTTTCTCATGCAGCCACTGCTGACACGCGGGCGTGCGCAAATACTTGGTACATCGAGTGCGTTCGCCAGCTCGCTGCGGCTTAACGAGAGTATCGCTTAGAAAACAACCTGGACTATACTCATGCGCTCCCACAGTCAATCCAAGACTGCGCGGCATTCAACTAGCGAAGAATGATTGCGGAGACGGGTTGATCTCGGTTCGGCCCAGTGGCCAAGGTCTTATGGCATTACCAACCAATGTTGTCTTCACAGCATGACCTGCATGCTCGCTCGTTTCTGTGAGACGGGCAGGTGTCGCGTAAGGCAGGCCGCATATGGCAGGCGAGTGATGGGCCGGGCGACACGATCAAGTCGAATGGAGTTGCCTCAGCTTCACCTGAATCGCAGCCAGGTCTCTGCTTCATTTGAGCCCTGGCCATTTTCGCTTGTTGCCCTCTGTCCGCCATCACAACGCGGCTATACTGGCCAATGACTCCATTGCGGAGGCCACTGTCAGGCCGACAGAGGTGGCCCTTGTGCAGATCAGGGAATGCAAAGTGCTGCGAGATTGCGGGCGCTAGCATCAGAACAGGCAGGTCTCACGGGTCTGTCAGCGAGATAGTCTGGCACAATATGCACACCAAAGTCATCAAGTACAAGTATCGTGTTGACGCGTTGAGGCTTTTGGAAATGCGCCGCTCCCGGCTCCACATCTCTGCACCTACCCAGGTACCTAGCAGGTACTTGAAAGGATAGATGGCGCAAAGCGTTAAAGTAAAAAACAGGAGCTTTTTTTTAACGAAAAGAAAGACAAAGGAAAACAGATGTGTTGGACTCGAATACTCTCTCCCTGGCCATCCTTGACGCCGTCAGCAGACCCAGTTCTTACACATCTCCATTCCTTTAACACACCCACCCACCCACACACACACTCACTCAACCACGACCTTGGCACGCGCAACCGCTAAGATTGGGGTCCCTCGGGTCTCCGGCGAACGGGTGGCCACTCAACCTTCGAGGACCCGCGGTTCCTTATCGTCAGATGTGAGCGGGAGCGGGAGCGGTCGCAACTGCGGCCGGTGCTGACGCAAATGTCTCGCGGCTTGCACGACGCGACGGTTGCTTGAGGCTGCGGGCAGATTTAGATGGTGGATGCCGCTGGCTTGGGGCTGCGGGCAGATTTAGATGGCAGAATGCAGCGGCATCCACCTTCTGTCTGCTCCCCGGACAGAAATAGCTAGCAATCCCGCTAGTTCGTGCCGGGAGCGAGCCGCCGTGTTCTACTCGCAAGCCACGCAGACATTTAAGCGCCGGGGGGGCCTGCTCTCGTCCCGCAGCCCGCGTCCTGGCTGCTTAGATGCCGCGGTTTGTGACTGGTCCAGTCCGGAGCTCTACATGAGCGAGGGCAAAAGGGAAGGAGCTATCCGGGTGAACAAGGCTGTCGACAGAGAAGACGGCTCGTCTCTGTCTCATTCTGGTCATGCACTCCGTCCAATCATTGATTTGAATTGCCAAAGGACCACTCCCTGATCCGCGCCTTGTATCCATTCATCAAGCAGTCAATCCAGCCTCCTTGCACACGAGACTCGCTATCCTTCCCTTTCCTTTGCCGAGCTTACGCCCCCATGATTTGCATCCTCATACCCGGCTTGACTGCCGTCTTTGTCTGTTCTTCCAATTCCTCTCTCTCTCTGTCTCAGAGATCCATCAAGCAGCCGCGCAGCTTCAAATCCTCATGAATCGCCTTCTCCCTGCAGCGTCTGACACACCGGACAAACATCACACAACGCATCAGGGCATCGGCAGGGTTGCATTCCGCTTCCTGCAGCCCACCTGAGCAGCCAAAGGCGCAACGAGGGCTCGCGACGCAGAGCCTCATCTGTACTCCCTCTCAGCAAACCGCAGCCGCCCGCTCCTCTAGCCAGTCGGGGGTTATCTGTTGGCCTGACCCAGCGGCCGCTGGAGCTCGCCGCTCAGCTTGACCCAGGTCTCCCAACGTGCCATCATTTCTCTCTACACCGGCTCCTTTGCAGCTCCGCCCGACGGAGCTGCGTTATCATCTCGATTAGGTCCCTGTTTTATTTTCATCATCTTTTTTATTACTTTATTTTTAATATAGACACATTCTACTTTTTTTTTTTCGTTTTTCGGTGTTGCACCTCGACCGGCCCAACCCGCGGCCAGCTTGCTGCGACCTGTGCCGCGTCAAAGGCCTTGCATCAAAACAATCCTCTTAAGAGCGGCTCCGTCTTCCGGGATATTTCCTCATCCCACGTTGCGGCTAGCTTCTGAGGTGCCAGGCCTGAACTTTCATAGTTCCACCGTCATGGCCTTGGACGGTCCCTTGAGGTTATCAACCAGCACCTTGCAGTTTCCCTTGAATGAGCAAAACGACATGTCCGTTGCGTCGGACTCAGAGGGGCTGCCGCCTGTCTTTAGAGTGTGAGTCAAGTTAGCCCGGCAGCTTTTGAAGTCGTTGATTTTTTGACGCCCTCATCAGCTCGTCGCCTTCGTCGGCAGCCGATTACACGCCGCCAAGGCCGAACTCGGCATATCAACTGTCGTCTAGCTCAATGAATGTCTTGGGCCCAAGTGATATTGTCGGGCCCTCCCCCGTCACCTCTAACGGCACTGAAGTGACTGAGATTGAGGATGATGCGTCCGAAGACATCGAGCAATTACACAGTGCAGGTGACTCTCGGCGGATGGAGGTTCGTGGAACGGTTACAAAGCATTCATTTACGTCTGGGCCCTGACACTCGGATAGCTTTCCATGCTCGCAACCAACTTGTCTGATGTTGTGAGGCAATCGAGCACCGAAGAAGCCGTCTCTGTGATACAAGCCCCAGAAAGCTTTGCCAGCTGGGTATGGCCTGCTTGTCACTTCTCTACTCTGGCCAAGACTGACGGTGCGCATAGGCTTCTGTCCAGAGCCGGTCCAGCGAGCGATCAATCCCGAAACATGACGGGTCAGACTCACTCGATGCAAACAAATCTTACCCAAAGGTAAGCGATGGCCAAATACGTCTGCTTGCTTGATAGATCAAAGGCCGACTCATCGAGCTGGCAGGGGCCTCATCCCAGCCGACCTCCAATCTCGACAGATGTCAGGCCAGTTCGTTACAGTATCGATGGCGCAACACCCAGGGCGCAAGACTTGCAAGAAATGCTGAGTGACGACAGCCGATTGAGGTCCAGCAGCACAAGTTCTCTAGAGAGTGGGTGATTGTCGCTCCGTCACAGGATCGTCCGTCGCTGACAGCGTGTAGAGATAGACGAGCAGACCGAGGCTGAGGGCGACGAGGATGACGATGTGCAAGATGATTCTCGAGCTGCACTGAGATCAACGCTACAGGAATGCTGGACGCTGTGCAACAGGCTGGCGAAACTCAGCGCCGTGCACCGTACCCGAATGTTTCACAGCCTGGGCACCCCGGACGCTCACGAGAAAGCGTGGAAGAAATGCTGGAGTCTCTGTCAAAGGCTGTACCGCTGTCAAGATGACGACGACCAAGCCTCATCGCTGGACGTGGCGATGAACATTGACCTGTGCCGCGGGTTTTGCCAAGCTCTTTTCGACATTCGACAGAAGAGTGATGAGACTGCAGACTCGGTCCTCCGGGTGAGCTTTGACTTGAATAATCAGTACGGCACATGTCCATCCAGAGAACCGTTGTGAGTAGGCATGGCTGACCCTGACGTAGCCTCTTCAGCGGCCAGAAAAGCGACACCCTGCCTAGGCTATTCCACGAGAGGACTTTTGACTTTCTAGTCACTCTCTCTCACCGCTTGTTGAAGCAGCGAAGCGAGCCGGAAGAGGCGACAAACCGCTTGCTCAGCGCTTGCTGGGGCTTGACACAATCTCTGCATAATCTGTGCCAGAACAAGCGAGATGAAAGAGGGCTCGAGAAAGAGCTGCTTGGCCTTGCCGTTGACGCGTGCTGGGACCTTTGCGACATCTTCAGGGACGGCTGGACTCAGATGCGCCCGGATCGCAACACGCCACGGCCCAGTCAGATGAGCTTCTTTCCTCAGCAGCCCGTGGGACCATCAGGCAGAGAAAGCCGACAGTCGACTCGCTCTTCGCTGCCCTCCAAGCGCGGAAGCGCAAAGAGCAGCAGCCACCATGAGGAGCGACCACGAACGCCGGCCCCCGTACCTGAAACACCAGTGACTGAGTTTGAGGACACCCCAGTCTCGCCCGAAAGCCGCTCACCACAGATGCCCAATATCATGGTTCTGGGAGCTTCCAGTGACAGCGGCCGCGGAGGCAAGTGGTCGAGCAATGCGTCCAGCATGTCGAGCTATTCCCGGACGAGCAATAGAAGTTCAAGCACGGCCACCACATCAACAGCAACAGAGGACCCTAACATCTCACATACTAAACTGCTTGTACTCCGTGCCGCCATGGAGATCGGCTTCGGCCGCGACACAGCAACAGACGCAAAGTCGGAGGCTGCACGGCTGCAGAGGTTTGCCCGAGATCTGCCCGCGGGCTCTTTTGGGCCACTTTTCAATCATGCTGCCCTGCTCCAGCAGTTCAAGATGTCAATTCTGACTGACTCGTTCTTACCGCGAAGCAATTTGCTCCCCGCTCGGGGCAGGCGGGCCACGGCTCACGACATGGCTAAAAGCGTGCTGGCCATGATCAGCAGCTCGTCACGGTACGGCTATCTGCGCGAGCTCTTTCAGTTTGTGTTCGACTTTCCTGTGGAAGAGGCCGAGAAGCACAAGAATGTGTCCATCGAAGTGTAAATGTAAAGACCATCATCAGCCTTTACTCGTTGTTTTTGTTGGGCTGGCGGCGAGCCTCGTGACTTTTTTTTGTCAAGGGCGTCTCCTTCGACGAGAGACCGCTGTTGTATGGAAACTCGTGTCTTTTTTGCGACGAACTGGCGGCCGGAGCGCTGATTGCGGTGTTGAGGGACAGTGCGCGACTGCACGATGAATGAATGAATGTAGTGACTTATGAGACACGCCTTGCCGATGCATTTCCAGAATTCAGTTCGTGCGCTTCTTCGCCCCGTCCGCGTGCATGTCTGCTTCGCACCTCTGCCTGCCGTGCTGGGCCTCGCCTTTAAGCCTCTTTGCCAACAAGGGACGAACGCGTTTCGTGGTGAGTGAAAGTGCCCATCGTACTTGCGGGCACCGTGCTGTGCCACCGCCCATATCATGACCAGCCGGGGTGCATTCGCCCAACGAGGGATGGCGCAAGCAAGCACGCGGGTGCTTACCTTGCTTCCAGTCGAGCTGGCATCGTCCACGACGCACACTGGCCTGTGCTTGTCTATCTGTCCCGGGCAACTGGGCTGCTGTGGAGGGATGAGTCGCGAGAGGGTGTCGGAGCACCCTGGTCTCGAACGTCGCGGCGTCCAACCGATGCCTGCGAGTGCCGCGGGATCTGAAAGAAACGGGCGTCGTCCGTGTCGTGTCGCGTGTGCTCATGTTGACCTGCGGGCTCGGGACGAGCCACTTGATAGTTTCCGGAAGGCAGTGACGAGAACTCGACGACGACGACGACGACGACGACGGCGGCGGCGACGGTGATGCGCGCACGTGTCAAGGCAGCAGCGAGCTTTGATGGCCGGTCAGTACTGGCCCGGGGTTGATCATGGCGCAAACTGGGTTGACGACCAATAGAGCTCGTAATGACATGGAATCACGACGGCAAGAGTAACTTGATCCATACCAAGTCAAATCTGACGATGACGGCGAGGTTGCACATGACGCAAAATACGGTTCAAGATCAACAGCGGCCCAGAGCTCATCATGACATGAAACCACGACGGGCAAGAGCAACTTGATCCATACCAAGTCCGATCTGACGATGACGGCGAGGTTGCACATGACGCAAAATACGGTTCAAGATCAACAGCGGCCCAGAGCTCATCATGACATGAAACCACGACGGGCAAGAGCAACTTGATCCATACCAAGTCAGATCTGACGATGACGGCGAGGTTGCAACATGACGCAAAATACGGTCTGAGATCAACAGCAGCCTAGAGCTCACCGTAACACGAAACTACAACAAGAAAGGGCAAGTTGATTCTCGTGACATAAACTCGCTAAAAGAAAGCTTGATAGGATAACAGTGATCCAGTGCTCGTAATGCCATCCATCAATTCACAAGAGCAAGGCTGACTGATCAACACTGACATGGACGGAGCCGGTCATGACACAAAAGCACGATAAGAAGGGCTGCGCGGTCGGTATTGGCTCAGATCTCAACATGGCGTGCAATCAGTCACGATAGCCGGGTGAACCGGCTGATAGATACTGAGCCAGAGCTCATCGTGCCGTGATTTCCCAATACTGAAAATACTGAAATCACAGAAGCGGCTTTAACTATTTATGTTGAGTCAGAGATCACCGTGACGTAGAGGCACAACCAGAAGGGCGCAGATGAACCTCTCCGCAGAGCCTTTCACCGGCACACGCTCAACAATGTCCCGACACGCGAGCCCGTCAGCTCCTCGGCCCAAAGGCGACAGTCCTTCTGCCCCGTCGCGCGTTTGCCTCCGGCGGCCCTACCGGGGGTCGCCTGCGGCGGGCTGGCCTCGCTGCGCTCGAGTTCCTCCACGCGCTGGTGGTGTTTGCCTCCGGCGGTCCTGCCGGAGGCTGTCCTCGCAAGCTCGCAGGAGAACCGCCCGGCCCGAGCAGCCCTTCGAGCGGAGCGAGGCCAGCCCGCCGCAGGCGACCCCCGGTAGGGCCGCCGGAGGCACACCCGCAAGACGAGGGGGCCGAGCGGCACTGGCACAGCCGTGTCTGCGGAAGCAGAAAAAATCATACCAGTAGTGGGTGCTGGAATACGCAAAGGGTTGGAGCGGAGTAGGGCTTTTTTTTCGTGGTGGCCTGCGCCTCGTCTGCTACCAAGTATACCGTATCTCGCTATCTACGCTTCCGGACCTGTCTTGCCTCATTGTGTGTTGCGCGCAGAAAAACGGTATCAGTCGTGATGGGAGAGAGGAGTGGGTGTGTCGTGCCTCGCGTGTTAGTCTTACCGCCGGGGCAGAAGCAGTGCAGCTGAGCTGGGCGCCGCGTCAAAATGAATGACCAGCCCAACAGTGAGAAACTTATCCAAAGCCCAAGAAAAGAAAAGGAAAAGGAAAAAGAAAAGAAAAGAAAAGAAAAGAAAAGAAAGAAAAGAAAGATAAAAACTTTTAATCCCTTGAGAAATCAGAAAATAATAATAATAAACCTGGTCGTGCATTCGGCGCCTGTTTGATGGTCTCGTCTGTGCCGCGTATAGAAACCCGCGCAGTTTCCGTCATGCTGCTTACTTGCGTACTGCCCGTCGTGTGGTGAGGTGAGTTCTTGCGCGTTGACTCCCTCACCAAGCGTGGTATTTGGGGCTGGTTCGACAAACATGGTCTCTCCGGTGAAGCGATGGTACCCCATGAGCGCCATCCACGGACTGACCAGACATTCCGTTTTTTCATCGTCAGTGTCCAGAGTCAGGTTCAGCCAGGTGCGCAACCAGCGAGCGAGCGAGCGAGCGGCTTCAGAAACTCGGGTACGGGTACGGGTATTCGGGCCACCGCGCGCCGTCGCAGTAGTCGACTCCGCCAAACTGCTCACCGCTGCCCAGCAGATCCTGCGCGACGTCGCCGTAGGGCAGCGGCGGATCGGCAGCAGCAGTAGCGGTAGTGGTGGTGGTGGTGGTGGTGGTGGTGCGCGGCATCGCCACCGGTGCCACGCCCTCGTCGTCTCCGGCCACAGCGCAGGCGGCGCCGGCGGCTTTGGTGGTGGTGGTGGTGGCGGCGGCCGCGTCGCGCGAGCGGTGCCAGAGCGCCTCGAGGAACTGCATCTGATGCTCGGCCGGGTCGAGCTCGTCAAGCGCGTGTTGTGGGAGTGGCTGC
This sequence comes from Aschersonia sp. MBC 508, assembly GCA_030780645.1. Lineage (NCBI taxonomy): Eukaryota > Fungi > Ascomycota > Sordariomycetes > Hypocreales > Clavicipitaceae > Aschersonia > Aschersonia sp. MBC 508. The sequence continues at coordinate 27,689 of JAPFUF010000296.1, read as the reverse complement.
GGCTGCGAGTGCGGGTGCCTTTCTTGGCCGCGGACGCGTGAGCGCTGGTGGTGGTGGTGGTGGTGGTGGTAGTGCTCGCTTTCTTGCGTGGTGTTGCCGCTGGACTCGCCTCCAGAGCGCAGCTCCGGATCAATAACATAGTCTGTCGTCGGACATGTCGACACATCCTCTTCCACCTCAACCTTGATGCCCGCATCGCCACGGACGGGGACGAAGCGCCGCGCGTCGTCGTGCCAGCGCAAAACCCCGTCGTCATACGCATTTGCAGCAGCCGACAACGATGTGGCGTGTATGCGAGGACGCTTGGGGGGTCGTTCCTCTTCTTGCTCCTCGAAGTCGCTCTCATCACATTCGTCATCATCAACATCATCATCATAATCATCGGCACATTCATCAACATCGTCGCCATCTTCATCAGCAGCACTTTGAAAGAGGCGAGTAGGCAGGAAACAATTAGTCTATGGCCTCGCCGGCGTCGGCAGCGGTGGATGGTCCAGCAACACACCTTTCTGTGGACTTGTCATCGTCGTGCTGCTGTGCCTGCTCCGTGCTGTGCCCTCCGGCCTCGGCCTCGGCTTCCTCCGTCTTAATCACCCGCGGTGCCTGCTCCGGCGGCCACGGCGACAAGTGTGCGAAGCTGCCGCCCGACTCCTCCTCATACTTGATGGCCTGCTGTGGCGGATCCGATATCGGGGAGAGCGGCGCCTTCACAGAAGCATCTTCGGACGATTCGTCGTCATCGTCTGTGTGATGGTGCTGTGGCGGATGCCGACTGGCGAGCGGCGACGAAGCACGCCTCTTGATCGAGTCTTGCCGCCGATGATGCCACGGTCGCGCAGCGGCACCGCTTTCCGTTGCGCCTGGTTGCCGGTGCTGATCAATGGGCGGGGAGAACGAGATTCGTCCAATCGACGCGACCGGACGCTCGTGGTGCTGCTCCCGCGGCTGTGACTCTATCAGATTCACGTTGTGAAGAAACTGTCGTCTCCGGTCCCTGAGCGATGTGACCGCCGACTCGGCAAGCTGTCGGTCCAGTGCGCGGACTAAGCGTTCCTGGGCCTGTTGCTGCTGGTACAGATGCGCCATGGCGTCTGGCACCCCAACCGGACGGCCCGCAGAGGACTCGGCCATGTCTTGTGGCGGTTGCTGCTGTTGAAACAAGAGCCTCGCCGTCGGCTCAGTCCTGTGCTGTGCCGGTTGCTGCTGCTGCTGCTGCTGCTGCTGAAGAGGATGCAGGTGGGGAGCCATAAGCGGCTCGTGGAGGCGCCCGTCCGTCGTCTCTATCATCGGGAACTGCAGCTGACGCTGCGGGCGATTCCAGGGCGGCAGTTGCTGTGGCGGATGCGGCGCGACCAGCGTTGGCTCCATCGGCTGTTGAGGCTGCCGCGGTTGTTGATGCTGGTATTGTTGCGGCTGGTAGTGCTCGTGGAGCTGGAGAGACGGGTGACGATGCTGGCTCTGCTGCTGACGCTGCAGCTGCAATTGGCGCTGCCATTGTTCCAGTTGTTGCTGTGTCTGCGGCATCTGGCCTTGCTGTAGCTGCAGCTGGCGTCGGTGTTCTTGTGATTGCTGCTGCAGTTGCTGCTGCTGCTGCTGCCGCTCCGGATGTTGTGGCAGCTGGTGACGCTGATACCGTTCAGCCATGCGGTGCTGGTCGGTCTGGTGATGCTGCCCTGAATGAAGATGGTGCTGATGAGCCTGACGGGAGTACGGTTCGGCCTGATAATGTTGCTGCCAATACTGGTCCTGTTGCTCCTCTCCTTCCCGCTGCTCATCTCGATCTTGCTGCTCCACTTCCTGCTCCTGCTGTCGCCGATTTTTACTGGGAGACAGCGGCGACGCTCTCGCACGCAGGATCGTGGCCAGAGGCGGAGCCGTCACGCGCAGACTCGTGTCTCTTCCCTGTTCTTCAAACATCTCAAAGTCGATTGCCAGGATAGAATCATCGACTGGCCATTCGTTGCTGGTTTGGCTGTTGGTATTAAAACCACTCGTATTGGCCATAGGGGTTCTACACGCACACCGCCACGTCGGGAGAAGAGAATCCCATGTCGGCAATTAGTTCAGCTCGCTTGAGTTTCATAGTCCGTCAAGGGATGCTATGAAGGGAAATAAGAGATGGATGGGAGACAAAAGAAAATAGAGAGCTTACCCGAAGCGTGGATCCCGGCCATACTTGCCCTTGATGTACTTGACTTGGTTCTCAGTGAGTAAGCGGCCAAATCGAAGGTGGAACATGAAGATGATCCAGCGAAAGGATAGGTTGAGGAGCACAGATTTGAGGATGAAAAGGATCTCCACGTCCTTGTACTGCTGTGCTCCAGCCATGATGGGCTGCCGTAACGGGAGGGGGACAAGATCCCACCCGAGAAAAGAAAGAAGGAAAGAAAGAAACGGAGAAGGGAAAGTTCAATTTCGAGAGTTAGATAAGATTGGATGACGAAGAGACGCAGGCGAGAAGGGTTTCCCAATCTCAATAACAGGTGGGTGTGTGCATGAGTGGACAGTTGAAGCTTGAAATTCCGAAGCGCCAATAGGGAGTTGGCAGTCGGTGAATGCAAGTGCGTTTGCAAGCAAAGGAAGCTCGCTGGCTGACGTAGTGCCGGGAGGAGAGGGAGTCAAATAAAAGGGAGGGAGGGGGCCGGGGTGCCTTGAAACACGGTATTGTGGGCAATGCGCGTAGCTTGGAGCTGGAGGGGAAGGGGGGTAAAAGTGAGTCGGAGAAGATCAGAAACCAAACGAGGAGGCAGACACACACAATCATATAGTCAGTCGAGCGCCGCCATTTCACGAATCCCCCTCGACCTGTTTCCCATGCGAACGGGCAGTAGAGAGGACAGAATGGAGTTGAACGAAGGCCAAACGTGCCCGTGTGACGACCAAACATGGGCAGCCACTACAGACATGCTAACAAGAACGACCGTCCGTGGCGTGACTGAAGCGTGTCACACAGTCGTATCGTTGGGCGCTACGCAAGACAAGTAGTCACAATCGTCGCATGTAGTGCTCGTTGACGCATCCAATGGCGGGGTGAGGCTATTCGGGCTTTTTGTTGTATTCCCACCGCGGGAAGTGGGGGATCCACTCGACAAGCTGTGAATCCCAAGGCGCTGCCTCATCGTCATCGCTGGAAGTGACTGTGGCACGAGAGTCCACGGGACATCGAGACCGCCGGTCCGTCATGCTGCACGGAAGTGTTGGGCCGCTAGCTCCCTCACTTGCGCAACGACCGAGGCAGTGCTCGCCCAACCTCGAGCGCTCGCTGTTTGGCCATTTGGTTCACATCTGTCTGCTGTCTGCTGTCTGCTGTCTGCTGTCTGCAACTGGCGGCGTGGCCGGCGGTCTTCGTCCAGAGTTGCGTCGGCGCGTCTGTCTCGTCAGGTGATGTCCATCTGATCCTCAGCAAACACCCTTCCGGAATCGTTGGGCATGTTCAGCGGGCTCGGTTTGACGAGCCGGCTTGCGCAACATTCGTGACCGTGAAGCATGTCGTTAGACTCATCGTCAAGGGAAAAGTTGTATTTTCCTTGTCATCAGTTGCTAGGAAGGGTACGCCGATAGATGAATCATGATGGTCGTGACAGCAAGCATCTGCGACGTGCCAGCACGAAACTGCCGCACTCTCGTGAGGCGCACAGGCTCGTCGTCGAGTCATTGCTGCTCCCATCAGACGCTCCACAAAGGACTCATGGATACCGTCACTTGTTGCAGCTGTCATGGAGCGGTCTCCGGTAGCCAGACTTTGGGCAAGGCACGCAATGCCAGCCACCGAGTCATCCCCTGCCCCGGGGCTTCACGAAGCCATCTCCCTGGCTTCAGCGTGCGGGACGACGCTCGGCCCGATCGCGAACATGACATGACCGACCTCTTAAGTTCATCCAACGAGCGCGAGCAGGTGTGTCGGGCGCCCTCACAACCGCCTTCCTTGGTGGTTCGACGTGAGGAGACGATACCGAGCTAGCCGGGTACATTCATGGCCTCGTTCTTGTTCGGCGCAAACGATGACGACGTTGCTTCGTCCAGTCAGCGTCAATACACGCGCCACATGCTCTCGACACGGCTTGGCTTATCGTGAGGTTGCGGAGGCAATGCACCGAGTCGACCGCCGAGATTGCCAACTCCGTTGCCGTCCAAACAAAGGAGATTGGCCCATACGCCTGCTCCCCACGAAGCCACCCTTGCGCGACAGCCAGCCAATCCGGTGAAAGGAATTCCGTTACCGTCACAAACAGAATTAGACAGCACGAGTGTGAGCGTCTGATCTTGCTGAAGCTGTTCTACTCGGGCCTCATTGTCGTCTGGAATACCTTCCCCGAATTGTCAACAGCAGCACAGTCACTTGATCTTGCCGGCATCTGCTCTGGTCGGCACTCCGCCACAGGAAGAGCCACCAATCCAGTCACAAACAATGTCAGCCTCCCGATCGTTTGCAATATGACCACACGCGTGCGTCTCAGCATCATGACGCTGCTGAACTCGGCGGCTGGCCGCGAGAAAAGACGCCCAGCCAGCAGCAAACATGGCCCGCCTCGTCATCGTCGACCCAGTCGTCCGCGCCGGCAAGCTCGTCCTCTCTCACGCACAGCAGCGGGCGGTCCAGACGCAGCATCGCCTGCTTGAACGACTCCAGGAGCCCGACGGTGGTGGCATCGCGCTGGGGCACCATGACGACAGCACGACTCTGCGCTCCCAGCGCGAGGTGCTGCCCGATGGCAGACGCAAGCAGGGCCGGGTGGTTGTCGTCGTACAGGGGATCAGCAGCGAGCACAACCTTTGCAGCAGCCCATGTCAGCACGAAGACCGGCGAGCAGAAGACGATGTACGTGCCTTGAACTGGTGTGGTTTCCCAAATAGCGTTTGGTCAATCTCGTGCTGAGCGCCGCCCCATGTCAGCGGCCCGACGCTCACGCGCCCGCCTCGCTGCTCAATGAGCGGCCGGTTCGTCTCTGCATTGGCCCCGAGGTTGGCCATGATGGGAGGCAGATCACTCAGCGCCACATGCGTCCTCCACAGCGCCGCCGCGGCGAGACCCAGAAGCCCCGTGCCGGATCCAAGCTCAAGCACGCTCTGGTGCCCTTCCTTGCCCTCGTCTCTCGGCACAGCATCACCACGTTGACCAGTTGGCAACACGCCCGCGAGACAGCCTGTCGCCGATTGTGCCAGCTCCGGGAGATGTCTGGCGAGCGCATAGGACGAGCCCCAGGTCTTGAAACCCAGCAGGTCCCCCGTCAGGGCAGGCTCGCGAATCACCAGCTCAAAGGGGTCGTCGTGGTCGTCGTCGACAAAGGGCCATGCGCGCACCATTTCCCCCATGGCCGAGCGCCCGCACCGCTCCGACATGCGCCGGCTGGCCAGCTCCCACAGGTAGTCCTTTTGGGCGTCGTCGTTGATCCACGACAGCGGGCTCTTGATGATGCCGGAGAGATACCGCGTGACGTCTGCCCTGTGGTGCTCCGCCGCCATCGCCGCCGCCTGCCGCTCCAGGACTTCCTCTTGCTCTCCAACGTGCTGCTGCTCCTTCCCCTTGCCTTTCCCCTTGCCCTCGCGAGACTGCTGCTGGTGGCGGGCACGGGGTTTCCAGACGGGCGGAGCGAGCTTCAGCGCTTCGAGAGTGGATCGCAGCGCGTCGTACGAAGGGCGCTGGTACATCTGGGGTAGGTCTTGCACTGACATGACTACGGTAGAGGGCACAGTGAATGCAGGAGCCCCCTTTCAAATGCATGTACCATGTGTGCGATATTCCATGTCGTTGTTCTTCGCTCTGGGGATTTTTTCATCATTTTCTATATTCTGGCCCGTTGTGGGTTTTAATGGGGAAGGTGGCGCCAGCCTAACTACCTGTATATTTGGTACAGTACGATCTGCCCCCCCGCGCTAGTATAATAACGTTAAAATAACCTCAACCCTACGGTGGCACATTAGCTAGACTTCGCAAAAGGGATCAAAACGCAATTTTGGCTAAATGCTATAGGCCGCAATATATGCCTTGAAGCCGCGATACATGCCTTTAAGCCAGAATATATGCCTTAAGTTAAAGCTGCAATGCCTGCCTTGAAGCTGCGATGCCTGCCTCAAAGCCGCGATATATGCCTAAGATATAAGGTATTAAAGGTTTTATGAATACATCATAGCTTCAAAGCTAGTCCAACCTTTGAGGCCAGTCCGGCCTTCGAGGCCAATCCGACCTTCGAGGCCAATCCAACCTATAAGGCAGGCATCGCAGCTTCAAGGCAGGCATCGCAGCTTTAACTGAAGGCATATATTACAGCTTAAAAGCATATATCGCGGCTTCAAGGCATAAATCGCGGCTCATAGTATTTGACCTAATTGAACAAAAATGCGTTTTGATCCCTTTTGCGGAGTCTAGCTAATGTGCCACCGTATCAACCCACTACCGTGTCCGATTGGTCGCTATCATACGAGGCCGGGGGACTATGAGACACACGACAAGACACTGCGCCCCGAGCCTTCATAACGCGCCCATGCTCGCTTTCCCCCTTACACCTACTGCTACTGCGTCCGGAAGTATACATTTTTTGATTTGGAATCCTAATGGTCTGATCAGAACACTCTGCTCCTGCCGCGCGGCACTGGCTTAAAACCTCACCGGCCTCTGACCAGACGGGATCCTCCCAGAGCTGCTGTACAGCCTCGCCTTGCTCGGATGTGATGGTCCGCCTCGCGAGATCCTGAACGGCCGGCCGCGGCATTCGCCAGAGGCGCAGCCAAAGACGAACGCCCCGCTTGAGCAGCCGTCGATATTGGTGCTCGGAGCGCGCGTGCGCAATGAGCTGGAAAGGCGCCTAATAGGGCCGATTGACGAACCGCCCGCGCCTGTGTCCGTGTGGGTGACGGTATCCGCGTATCGATTGAATAGCCTGTCTAATGCGTAGATGCTAGCACGTATCCTTGCCTCGCCGCTGGCGGGGCTTTCCATTAGTTTTCCATCGTACATTCCGAGATAATGGGGACCATCTAATCTACTAGGCATTCGGTGTAGCGTGGCAAGGAAACGTCAATCTGCATTTCTAAATAGGGTCTCCTGGCCAGACCTACGCATGTAATTGCCTATAAGAATAGGCGATAATGGCTCCGTGGCCGTGCGGGGTAACCGCCGTGAGAGCGTACTGCTGGTATGTCGCGGGAAAGCAACCACACACACACACACCCTGCCCAGAAGCTCGCTATGCTGGGCCAAGCACAGACGGACTTCAGATATGAGGTGCCTTTAATCCTGAATTAATAAAAATAGTCTTCTCTAATTAAATACTTTATGGCAAGCTTTCTTGCTTCACGCTAGCAAAACCGCAGGGAAAAATCTAAAAGGCAGGGATTAGAGCGTAGGGCTGTATTAGCTCTCTTTATACTACACGAAGGCATATATTATGCAAGGGATTTTTGAGAAAAGAGTTCAGAAAAGGGCAAAAGCTTCTCTGTTCATTTGATCGGCTGAGATCACGCCTCTTTATAGCTATTGTCTATGTCTACCCCTGCAGCCCGGTCTTGGCTCGAGGCCCTCTGCGTTCGTCCACATGAGACCGCGTTTTCTCGCACACACTGTGTCTTAGACTCTGCCATTGGCTTAATACAATGCGTAAGGTCATTCTGCGAATTAATATAATTTGGGTGAGTCTTTGTGAGCGTTTTTTCTTGTATAGCTATAATATACTGGAGTAATTCAACTGCGTCTTGGACTTGGCCGTTGGCTCGATATGCACTCGCAAGCTCATGCTGCGAAGCGAGACGAGATGGGTGAGCCTCAGCGAGCGTTTTTTCCCTTATAGCCACAATATGCTGGAATAGCTTAACTGCGTCTTGGACTTGGCCATTGGCTTGATATGCACACGCGAGCTCGTGCTGCGAAGTGAGATAATTCGGGTGACTCTCCGTAAGCGTTTTTTCTTGAATGGCTACGACATATTGGAGTAGCTCGACTGCGTTTTGGACTTGGCCGTTAGCTTGATATGCAACCGCGAGCTCGTGCTGCGAAGCGAGACGGTCCGGGTGACTCTCCGCGAGCGTTCTCTCTTGAATAGCCATGACATGCTGAAGTGGTCTAACTGCATCTTGAACTTGGCCGTTGGCTTGATATGCAATCGCGAGCATATGCTGCGAAGCGAGACGGTCCGGGTGAGTCTCCGCGAGCGTTTCCGTACGGACGGCCACCACGTCCCGGAGAAGTTGTGCCATCTCCATTATGCGGCCGTCTACCATAAGACAGAGACTAGCACTATACGCAAGTTCAAGCATTGCCTTGTCCCGGCTCGATTGATCGTCCTTAACCAAGGTGAGGACATGGGGGAGGAGCTGCCGCCAGGTCGCTCTATTCTTCCAGTCGGGCGGCGGAAAAATATTAAGAAGGTGCTTTCCAACCTCGGCTTTTTGTAGTCCTTCCTGTAGCTTCTTTGGCCAGCATCGCAAGGCCAAATGTACCAAGCGGTGCATATCGAGCGCCACGCAGTCTTGTCGTCAAGTGAGAAATCCGTATCCGCAGATAATTCCAACGGATTCCATAAGATCCACTTCTGACCCAGTTACAGGCAATATTGACAACGAAATAGCTTTATAGTTAATCCATTGAATGAACGAAAGAACGCGAGCCGCCCCGGCATCCTCTCTGCAAATAGCCTCAAAAGATACAATCCATGTCGTCGCTACCGCCCCCTGGGTCGCGTCATGGTGTGTCTCGTCGCACAAGAATTTCGGAGCAAACGGTTCATCCCCTGGTTCGCTTTGTCCGCTTTGTCCGCTTTGTCCCAATACGATAAATAGACAGAGATCGGTCGCCGAGTCTTGTTATGTATGATACCGCTTGCCCTATCGTGAGAGGCATATACCCGAGTCTTTCCAGTAGATCAGCCGAACAAGCTAAATCCCTGCCCTCTGGCTTTATTCTGAGGGCCCTATTCAGGAATGTGAGAGCCTCGTCTCGATGCATGGTGTCAAGCTTGATCACATCGGTGCCTGCTACGTCCGTGGCGATGGGAAACGACCTCGTTGTGATGAGGATTCTCCCTGTCCAGCTTTGGGGTAGAAAGTCTCGAAGGCCTTTCGACTTGTCTACCTCGCCATCGAACACAGACTTATCGTCTAGGTTATCAAGCACAAGTAACCATTGACCTGCAACGTCCGAGGAAAGATAGTCTCGTAAAACCTCCTCTACGCTGTCTGGGCCGTCTATACCAAGACGAAGCTTTCGTGCAATGACCGTGGCTGCCTCGTGAAAAGCAGCCAAGCTCTGCGCAGGCATCCAGAGCACAGACAGCTGATCGTCCATACTCTCCATATAGTGGACACGATAGGCAAACTCGAGCGCAATCTGCGTCTTGCCCATCCCTCCGAGTCCTGCGATAGCCACTCGCCCCCTTGCTTCACTAAAAAGCATGCGTGTTACCTGCTCAAGCTGCGCTTCGCGACCGCTGAAGGTTATACTGCGTTTATATGGAATGTGGCAAACTAAAAACCCAGTTAGATTGGATAGACTAGTCTTGAAGGCTGAAAATGATTACCGACTGGCTTGTGCGGCGGAACCTGCGCCAGCAGGGCCTTTGCAAACGCTCCCGCCATCGCTGCTGCATACGGTCGCCACTGCTTATTCTTATGCTCGTCGCCGTAGTCGCATACCCCACGAATGACCCCCACAGGAATGCGGTTCATCGTTCCCGCCGCTGCCATTTCCAGGCCAATTAGGCCGTGCTGATCTCGCAATGCATCCCGTTTCGCCGCGTTCTTCATTAGCTTGTCGCCCGATCCGATCGGACCATACCAAATACGTGTTCGCCGCTCACTAGGTCTAGGATCTCTGGCTTCGACCTTGAATGCCCCTGTGTTGTCCACGGTGTATAGCACATCTGCATCCTGCCCAGGATCGACAAACCTCCCACCGGGATGCTCCTTGTCCTTGACCTCCTCGTAGTAGGGCATGACTAGGTGGAAGTCGTCTGGTGCCTGCAATTTTATGTTGCCAATCGCGGATCGAACCACTGCCTCCGTCATGGCCAGCACATGCCCGTTCCTTAGTAGACGAAAGCCGTCATTCGTCTCCTTGCCAAGGTCATACGCAATAAGCCCAGCACTTTCACCTTCAGGTAATGCCACAAGAATATCACCTAGTCGAATGTCGCGCGGATAAGGCCCGGTAAGCTTAGGCAAGCCCGCCGCAACACCAACTAGCAAGCCAAACCAAAGGTTGGGGAAGAACTTTTTCACCTGACTCGCCAGCGCGGCAGCCGAGCCCGTTCCGTACTCCTGACCAGCAGGCAGCGTAGCGATGACGACGTTGTGTCGGCAGATCTCGCCTGCCTGAAAGACATAATCATCGCCGCGCTGCAAAGCGAAGTGCCCGTCGTGCTTACGATCAAGCAGGCATATGGCGGCGCGGGCCTCAATCGGAAGGGGCGCGATCCACGCGATCGAGTACTTTCGAGGATCCAACAACATGACGGGTTTATCGAAGGTCAGGATGAATGGCGGAGAATGGCGGGCTCATGTTCCTATCTCAAGGAGCCATAGGGGATAAGGGTGCATAGGCAAGACTTGGGAGCGTTTCCATCTCGTGGAAGAGTTTAACCTGGAAAAATCGAGGAGATGAAAGGGAGGGCGAACCCTGGGAAAAACTAAGCACTAGTAAGCCCTAGCGGTAGGTGCGTTTTATGACTTATATTTTCTATTGATAAGGAGGCTGGCTGATAGGGAATGTAGTATGGGGGGAGGATCCCATGGCCGGCGGTTCGTAGCCAATGGAAGGACAGTCATAGCATGCAGCTCTCTAGAATGTAACCATCTGACCACAGGACTCGTTATCATCCTAAAAATCAAGCCGAGGGGCCGGGATCCTGTCCATTCTGTGCCTGCCGAGGCAAGAACTGACGCGCCTAGGTGCCTCGCGCCCTAGCAGGGCGTCTGGGTGATCCTGGTGCCCCTCTTGACGTTGACCCGGCCGCGGGCCCTAGGGACAGCCTCTCAAACATTGCCTGGCGTCTCTTTGGGCAGACCACAGCTATCGGCGGCTGGCTCGTCCCCCAGATGGCTGTGATAATTAAGTCTGGGTCGAGAGGGCTCAACATAGGAGTGTCAATCGTGGCGCTTCCGCGGAAGACGTCGATCGGTTCACCGGTCCAATCCGGGGCACGGGCTACGAGGGACTTCCCGAGCTGTCCAGGATATGCGCTGTTGTGGGGGCTGCGCCTTGATCACGCATCGTGGATGGGGGACAGGTACATCAACGTGCCGATCCACCACTGGGACAGTCACTAGCGGAGGAACGTCGGCATTCTCTTCGCGTCCACCACCGATTTCTTTGCAGCGTATCTCGAGCTGGCACGGCCGGCAAAGACTTCAGGAGAAGTTCTCGTCTTCAGCAGGAGTCACAAAGCTCCCCAGCATAGAGGAGCAGGCACTGCTCCTCCCTCTGATCAGTCGGATCTGGAGGCACGGTCACCTCAAGACACCAGCCGTGCGTGCCGGCTAGAGAAGGCCAACACCGTTCAGGCTCGTGCCAGTCCCGCTGCCGATGATGCCACCAACGCATCAGTATTTCATGGGGAAAGTGGCGCCAGCCTAACTACATGTATATTCGGTACAGTACGATCCGCCCCTTTGCGCTAATATAATAACTTTAAAATAACCTCAACCCACTATCGTATCTGTAACCCGCGTTCAGCGACCTGTGGAAGTCTTAGCGCAGCACGAGGAGCCTCGCTTGGGTCGCTGCCGTGATGCAACATGATGCCCGCGATTTTCAAAGCGAAAAGGCAAGCACCTCCATGCAAATGTTGTGCCATCTGGCGACGCCACAATGGCAACATACAATAGACGCATCCGTAAACTGCAAATGAGGGCCACACTCGTCGTGCAACCTTTGCAGCAGGACTTCAATCGCGTCAGCCCGCCGGAAATATCCGCACATATATTGGAATCCAAGATCAGTTGTCCAGCCCTCCAAAAAATGCATATAGTGATGGTACATTCTTTCCCCAGGGCAACGCATCATTATTCGCAGCTAGCCCGTCTTTCCTTTTAAGAACGAGTACTTTGGGGAATGAGAGATGGCTCTCTTGATTTAACATAATGCTTTGCTTGTGGCTTTCGGCCCCATCGGTGCCCGCTTACTCTCACCTTTTTTAGAACCTAGCCTCTCTGCCAATACCTTGATGCGATTGTTAGAGAAGAATGATGTTCAACAGCTTGTGACTGGCGCTAGTTTTTCAGTGGCCATTCGTTCGAAGATTCATATGAGGTGCACTTGCCACAACATTCGAGAGCCTGACTCAGCTCAAATCGGCAGATTTGTTCATGATATCAATAACGCAGGGAGCCTCGACGCACCTTGACCACGGTGTACTGCTCGAACTCGACGGCCTCCTGAGCTCCAAAGTCCAGAATTTGATCAATGTAGAGATTTGCGCGTGGAGGGTCTGCAGGCAGGACCGATGCTAAAGAAGCTGAGTGCGCTACTGCAGTATGTCAGAAACGCGCATGGCTGATTCAGGACAGTCAAGTGTCTTGCATTTATGCTTGGGAGCTCTCTTGAATCCGCTGTAGATGCAGATCTCATTGCGGTTCTGACCTGGTGTCATGCAGCTATTGGCGCACAGTCAAGGGCCGATGCGCCACCTAGGCTTAAATACACGCAGTATAAATTAATTAAATCAACACCTAACCAACCCATCTAAACACTAGAAAAGGCATTATAGACTGAGTAAGGAGCCCTAGAACATTGAAGACAACTGTAAAAGGAACTATGGCGCCCTGTAAATCATCTGCGTGTGTCTCTCGCCAAACAGGAATAAACCAAAGGGTGATACTGAGAGCAACGACCAGGGCAGTGGCATTCAGTATTAGAACACCAAACATGGAAGGTTTTTGCTCAATATGTACACCCCAACCTTTGAAAACAGAATCCGTGGGAGTGCTACGCTTTTTTGGAAGACCGTCCTTTATGCGTTTTTTCGTAGCGCATGCATCAGGATTCTCGTAGAAGTACCAGGCTTCGCTGCCAGTAAGTGGACACAATCCATTGCCCGTCCAAGGGCAAGGGCTGTATTCATAATCCTTATACTCTGAGTCTGTCTCCAGTGGGTACCGTTCTTGATTCTTTTCAAGCTTTGCAATATACCGCTTTTTCGAGCCTTCGAAGTGGAAACTATGAAACTATGTATTATCAGCAGTTATATCGTGGAAAGTAAGGGGTTTTTAGTACTTGATAGAATTTCAGCCCGCTTGGCCTCTTCCAAAACCGACCCAAAAGTCTTTGAGAAATAGCCCGGATATTATTCATAGTGTCGAGATCATTATCACCGATATTAACAGTATGAACCACGGAGTCGTCCTTAAGATCAAAACTGAGAAAGATAAACATTGGATCAGACGTAGCACCCTGTGGATCTCTATGCATAAGGGCCTTCCCCTTTGCCGGTAGAGATACCTGCTTATCTCTCCTCGTGGATAGCTTAATGCTCTCAGTCGATAATGGCTGTTCAATATTTTTCTTTGACTTTTGTGTATCCGTATGTGTGTTAGAAGGTCCAGGTTTTGAATCGTTTTTAGTATGTTTTCCTTGGTCTCGGTGATGAATCATTCTTCGTAATGTAGTGTTTTTAAGTAAAACTGCTTCGTACTTTACGTCTCTTCCATTTAACGTCTTAAAAGAATCCCGTTCAGCCTTAAGCTCTGGAAATAAATCCGAAGCTAGCGATGCGGGAATATCATCGTAAAAGCTTCCAAACTCCTGGGAAGAAAAAGGAAGCGTGGAGTATACTCTTGTATAGCCCGGCTTAATAATCTCCTCTGGGTCAGCGAGTGGCCACCAAGACAACGGCTGGCCAGCAACAGATTCAATGAATCTTTTGCAGTTGTCTCGAACGCTCGGCCAAAACTTGCGAGCGAAAAAGACGGTATAGTCGGGCTCAAAACGCTTGTCCTCTTCAATACTTTGAGGCTCTCTCTCACTCTGCAAACTCAGAGGCGAAATATTTTTAGGTTTAGGACGAACGAAGTCCTGGAGTCTTCTCTTATATGCGTCGAAAGGTTTTCCAGTCGTAAGAAATTCCACAACCCCTTCCAGGTTCGATGAGTCCTCGTCTTTCTTAGCATCAGAGTTGCTTCTAGTCTCATCATTATTACTATCATCGCTATCGTCGCTATCGTCGCTTTTGTTACTTCCGGCATTAACATCATCTATAGCTGGAGTCTGCGCAAACGTCTCCATAGAATGGTCTAAGCCTGTTGTGGGTTCTGTATCCTGTAAAAAGCGATCTAATAAATCTGGGTCATGTTTGTTAGGCTCAAGCTTAAGTTGTCGAAGTGTTTGATTTGGCATAACGTGAGTAAAAATTCCGAGTGAGATTTGGTGTCTCGCTCTCCGTGACTTTAAGAATTGAATCGCCTGTTTTTTATGAGTGTTAACTCCCTCGAGAGATCGTAGGTCGAGATATAATTTCCTGAGTAGTCGCCTATTATTCCTCACAAACCTATCCTGGGGCATCCTATGGGCTCCTTGTTGGTATAAGTCGAAGAGATCTGCGTTATTAGTGTACATGTTTACAAGATAGCGCACAGCGGCTTGCCTGACATCTGTCGTGTCCTTATCAGACTCAAGCCTTGACCCAATGTCATCATCTGCTGATACAATTGAATGAATATCGCAATCTTCGTTTGATTCGATTATAGGTGGCGGCTTCCCGAAGTTGGGGACATTTATATAGGAGGTTGAGTCTTTGTCTTCTTCAATGGCGGCAGGGGCTTCATACGATAGCGACGTGGCTTTGGTTGAGATTGCTGGACACGACCATTGAGAACTAGAAGCGTTACTGATACTTATGGCTTGCGAGTCGCAGTAGGTATCGGTCGCCCAGAGCCGTACTGTCTTATCGTCCGAGCCCGATGCTACTAGCATTGAGTTAGGCGAGAGAGCTAACGACCTAGTCCAGTTACTATGGCCCTTAAGCGTTTGCTGCAGCTTGCCTGTGTCGGTTGACCAGAGCCGTATTACATTATCTTTCGAGCCTAACGCTACCAGCTTCAAGTCCGGCGAGAAGGCTGCCGGGATAATGCTGTGAACCTTAAGCGTCTGCTGCAGCTTGCCCGTGTCGGCCGCCCAGATTCGTACTGTCTTATCGTCTGAGCCCGATGCTACTAGCTTTGAGTCCGGCGAGAAGGCTACCAACGTAACCCAGTGACTATGGCCCTCAAGCGTCTGCTGTAACTTGCCCGTATCGGCCGCCCAGATCCGTACTGTTGTATCGAGCGAGCCCGACGCTACTAGCTTCGAGTCCGGCGAGAAGGCTACTGACATGATTGTGTTGCGGTGGCCCTTGAGCGTCCGTTGTAGCTTGCCCGTGTCGGCCGCCCAGATCCGTACTGACTGATCCCACGAGCCCGATGCTACTAGCTTCGAGTCCGGCGAGAAGGCTACTGACATGATTACGTTGCGGTGGCCCTCGAGCGTCTGCTGTAGCTTGCCCGTGTCGGCCGCCCAGATCCGTACTGTCCGATCACACGAGCCCGATGCTACTAGCTTTGAGTCCGGCGAGAAGGCTACTGACGTGATCGTATTGCTATGGCCCTCGAGCGTCTGCTGTAGCTTGCCCGTGTCGGCCGCCCAGATCCGTACTGTCTTATCCCACGAGCCCGATGCGACTAGCTTTGAGTCCGGCGAGAAGGCTACTGATTCGATCGTGTCGCCGTGGCCCTCCAGTTTCTGTAGACAATGATCCCAGCCTGTTGCTACCTCTGGTACTGAAGACATCCAAGTAGGCATGTCTTTTCGATGTGTGACTCGGACTGTGCTATGGCTTGGCGCAAAATTAAGGGCCGAGCAGTACGCCTGAAGTGGTGCAGATTGTATTTTTGAGATGTTCGCAAGAATGAATCGTATAGCATCGTCAAGAAAGAATAATAATAGATGTTGATTACTACTGGGCTAGATTAAGTTAATCTTAGTAGAATACGTGCAAGACTACTGTGAACGTACTTGAAAGAATAATTGTAGCCCTTTCATGGCTTGGAGACTCTCCGAAGTCTTTCCTATGAGGCTTAGGGCTTCTAACCAGTGAAAGAAGTGCTCCTCTAGGAAGTTATAGATAGGATTAAATAAGCTAGTATCGTAAATAGGAGCTCCTGTGTGCTGTAAATGATAAACCCAATATTGACACGCATACTGGACCTCTGGTTGTAGTTTATCGCTTATTATCTTGGGATCGATGGACGAGTGAGGAGTTCCGGGCCATTGAACCCCGCAGATGTCTCTCCGAAGAGCTTCATTCATTACTCGTAGGCACTGTATAACCAGGTGCATGTGCGTTTTTTCCTCGTCCACCGAGAACCGTTCCTCCCCACGGTTCTTGGGATCTAGTAGAAAGTCGCGAAACGAAAGATGCAGTGGTTTGACAGGCAAGCTGCATGACTGAGGGACGTCTAGCACTGAACGAAGCAAGCTTAATCTACCCTCCACAGTGTCTTCGGTGATATTGAGTAGTTTTGCCACCGCTTGTATTGAGAGAGGACTTGCGAGAACTACAATCGAGCCCACAATAGTTCGAAACTCTTCAAGTGCTTTACTGGTCGCTCGTTCGTCAAGACCGCTAAGCATTTGCTCCAAGACAGGCAGATACATTGCGTCGACCTTGGATTCTAGACTTTTCGTTTGATACTCCTGGAATTTCCGAAGTTTCTCATCAGGATGGCCACTTCTAGTATCGGCCAGGAAGCGGCAGACTGTAGCAGCAAAGATAAAGAGTGGTGTAGCCATTTGGGTAAGATTTCGAATATCCGATGAATCAGGCCAACTCGATGGTAATTGTCGTCTTCCGACTTGATTATATTCTTTTCGAATCTTGTCGAGCTCATCATTAAGGTATATAAATATATCTCGCTCAATTCCGAGCGCTGGTAGGCAGGGGTCCAGAACCTGGTAGGTGCCCTTCACCTCGCTAAAGCCACGGAGAATATGCGGTGTAGGCTGACTAGCAATGAACACCCGTAGCCGTGGAGACTGTAGCGTCTGGACCTGAGAGAAGACCTGAATAATAGTCATTATATCTTCCTCTCGCTCGCATTCATCTAACGCGTCAATGACGATGACAAGGGTGTCGGTTTTTCCAGCGGCTTGAGATTGCGATAACGGTTGAAAGATCAGCTTGTCGGACTGCTCCCACATTACTTTTCTTCTAATCGCAGGGTCGGCGTCCATGGCATCCTGAATATACGGTGCAAGGCCAGGCGCTACTATGACTAGCTGTGCAGCCAGCGTCGTGATAAATTTGGATGCCCCTCCTCGATCGCCCTCACCCCTCTTGAAGAAGAAGCTGGCGCCGAGCTGACGATTGTCACGAAATGACCTGGCAATAGTGCGCAAGACGGTTGACTTGCCGGTGCCAGCCATGTCATTCAGCCATAACACGCGTTTGGCTTGGACGTCTCCTGCCCAGTTTTGTATTCTGTGTAATAGATCGACTCGAGTGTCTTGGTGGCACGTCGAATTATGCTCTTCGGCATGAGAATCGAAGGCTGCCCCTTCGGCCACAGGGAGCCTGCCAAGCACCGGCTTCTGGGCGTGTAATACGTGGTTAGCAAAATGGAGATGCTGGCAGATATTCTGGATGCGAAAGCCTTCTCAACCTACAATTAGCTGCATATTAATCTCTCTTCGTAGCCGCTCAAGTGCCTTCTCCTCGCCTTCACCGTAGATGAGTGGCATATAAACATTAAATAAGCCCAAGAGTGAGTAAGCCTTATCCTCCGGCCGTTTCGTTTCTCGGCCTTTCGACCATGACATTCGCTCATCAACGCTGAAAGCAGACAGCGGAGTTCCCCGAAGAGCATTGATCGCAATCCCTGTTATATTATAAATCGATTGTTCAAGTGATTTCTTGTCACCAAGTCGCTCGCTATCAGACGTAAAAAACTCCACATACGATGGAGCAAGAAGCTCTTCAAGCGTCCAGCCGCGGGTGAACCAGCTGCTTGCCCGCAGCTCGGATGTCCTGGTTAATGGGGACGGTTCAGTAACCCCCACAAGAACAGGTTTTGCAACATCAGATAGGTAGACGTAGCATCTTGTTGCGTTTTGATACCAACGGAACATGCTATTAATGGCCTCTGTTAACTCAGTAGAACTCCGTTTGTCGATACAGCAGGTGTCCACCCAGAAGTGTTTTAGGCCGTTAATAGTTGCCTGTCTGCGACAGAACTCGATTTTTCGATAGCCTTCTTTATCTCGACCCACGCCCTGTGTCATATCCTCGAAAGTAACCTCCTGGTCGTCACGCCCCCAAGTATGCGAAAGTATAGCATACTGGGGGATGTCTTGATGAAGGTCTTCAGTCAAGCTGAGACTTCCATCCTCGTGGACTTCCAAAAGACGCATTATTACGGGTTATGTTGTAGCGTGGCGGCTATGGCACTCGTGGGGGATGAGTTATCTGGAAGTGAGGGTTTCTTCTGCGATAAGGCTAAGGGGAAGCGGGATAATGGGAAACGGTGGGAGCGGATGCGTGGTAATGTTGCGATTTGTTTGAGGCTTATAAGTAATAGGACGCCGTTGATGTAGGACTTGGCCGGTTTATTCGCGGATCGTCGGCGCCAGTGAGCCTTGGCACTTTGGTGTCAATTCAGCTATGCAGGAATAGAATGGATAATCCCTCAATGAAGTTTCTAGACAAGGCAGGCTGTGCTAATCACGGGATCTGCAAGTAATCCTAGTCTCCATGCGCCCAATCAGAGGAGCAGTAAGCTTGCTTATCTAGAGACGCGACCGCGACAGTATCCCCATATAGCGATTAGATTCTAGGGGGGGTTCTCTTGGTGAGGCTCTGACTAGACTTGAATATTATAAACGGCAATAAAACGCCGAGATCTTCGGAAATGTGAGACTTCCGTACTAGTAAGGCAATAGAGAGGCGACACGAAAAGTCTACCGAGGAAAGTAACTCGGGTCAGGCTTGAAGCAATTGGCCGGTTAACGGAAGAGGTGCGTTCATTAATACAATGACTTATAATTAATGAGATCATGTAGCTACGCCCATCTGGAGCATTAAATAATTGATGAGCACGAGACTTAGGGGCTAAAAAGGGTATGCCACCAATGCATCAGTATTTCATTGGGAAGACCTCTGCTGTGACATCAAAGTCAAGAACAGCGCCGATTGCTCGACTACATCGACGGATGGGTAAAACCTGGCGTTTCCACCGTACTCATGGTATGTTTTGTCCGTTTGCTTTCCACGGTTGGGTACTACTGCTCCCTGTCTCGCATCAGCCTCGCCGGGCAGGTTGTTTGCCTCTGGCGGCCCTACCGGGGGTCGCCTGCGGCGGGCCGGCCTCGCTGCGCTCGAGGCTGCACTCGAGGCTGCACTCGCGAGGACCTTGTCTCGCATCTCCTTGGTCTCGCTGTCACTAATGTGTTTTGTTTATTCTGCGGATTGGAACAGGGAGTTTCTGGTGCGGGGAAAAAACGACGCTGCTCGACACCTTGGCGAGTCGCATCCTGGTCAACGGGACGCCCACCGACATGACTTTCCAGCATCGAGTCGGCTACGTACAGCAGCAGGACCTGGCACCTCGCCACGATGTCAGTGCGAGAAGCGCTGACATTCAGCGCGGTGCTGCGCCAGCCAGCTGAGGTACCGCACGACGAAAAGCTTCGTCATGTCGATCACGTCATTGAGCTGTTGGACATGCAGGACTTTTGCCGAACCAATCATCGGTCATCCCGGCGAGGGTCTCAACATTGAGCTGCGGAAACGTCTTGCCATCGGCGCGGAACTTGCTGCTTGTCCGAAGCTGCTCGTCTTCCTGGACGAGCCCACGTCTGGCCTGGACGCGCAGACGTCGTGGGCGATATCCGTTCTCATCAGGGAAACTGACAGCTGCCGGACAGGCCCTGCTCTGCACCATACATCAGCCCTCGGCGATTCTCTTCATCCCGTTGGACCGCCTGCTCTTGATCGCGCCGGGGGTAAGACTGTATACTTTGGCGGTGAGTTGGCGGGGGGGGTTTTTTTTTTTTCGGGTGCTTTGTTTTCTATCTGCTCAGCTTTTTCGGCGAGAAGAAAATGTCGACCTTGCTGATGATCCGGGATGTTTTGTTGGCAGAGCTGGGCCATCGCGCATCTACTTTGATCGAGTATTTTGAACGAAGAGGCGCTGCGTCAATCCCTCTCGGTGCGAACCCGCCCAAATGGATGCTGAACGCCATCGGACGGCAGGCGAAAGCAGACGCAGGCGAGAAGATCGACTGGCACGAGAGGCGGAAAGGCTCTCCGGAGTTTCAGGCGGTCAAACAAGAGCTTGTCCGTCTGCGAAGCTTGCGTCTGGCTCGGGCCATTGCGCCAACTGCGGGTTACGCCATCAAGGACTCGCAGCATCAAGAATTTGTCACATCTTCTGCCACTCAGTTTCGACAAGTTCTGATTCGAACTGCGAAGCACTTTTGGAGATCGCCCGTGTATTTGTGATCCGAGACTGGTTTGATCACACTGTCGGTGCATGTGAGCTCCGTAGCTTGCCTTTCCCCTTCCTTCTTTCTTTCTTTCTTCTTTCCTTCCTTTGTACCCGTCATTGTCCACCACGGTAGATATGCTGATGTTATCATGAGGGGAGAGTCGTTGTATCTTGGCATTAGCTACAGCGCAGACAACTCCATCGAAGGTCTTCACGTCCAGCTGTGGGCTATGTTCAAGTTGCTCGTGCTCGCCATCAACATCAACGAATAAATCATGCCCATGTTCGTGCCGCGGCGCAATCTCCACGAGACGCGAGAGCGCCCGTCCAAGACGTACCGATGGACTGCCTACGTGCTTGCCAACATGCTCGTCGAGATGTTTTAGAGCTCTCTCATGGCGGTGCTCATATACTTTTGCTGGTACTACCCCGTCGGGTTTGTCCGCAACACCACCAGCGACGACCGATCTGTACGGGGCTTCCCCGTAATCCTCTTCCTCTGGGTCTACCTGCTCTTTGCCAGCGCCATGGCGCACGCGGCCATCATCTGGATTGACCTCCCGGAGACCGCCGGTTTCCTGACCAGTCTGTTCTGGATGCTGTGCATTCTCTTCCGTGGCAACGGCGTGCCGCCCGTCGATCGCCCGGGCTTCTGGACCTTCATGTACCGTGTCTCTCCTGCAATCTATCTAGTAGGAGGCATCGTGTCCACCGCCGTTGCAAACAACCAGTTCACCTGTGCCGACTGCGAGGTTCTCCGTGTTGAGCCTCCGGGAAACGGAACCACCTGTGGCGACTTTCTCGGTCCCTTTGCGAGGGAGGCCGGCGGCCGGGTGCTTGACGAGTTTGCTTTAGGGAATTATAGTTACTGCCCGCTCGGTACCACGAATGACTTCCAGGCGCGCTTCGAGCTCTCCTACGACACGAGATGGAGGGACTTTGGGCTTGTCTGGGTGTACGTTGTGGTGAATGTCGGCATAGCTTTGGCCCTTCACTGGGCTTTCCGGGTGCGCAAGTGTGCATGATGCTTCAACACATTTTGGCGCCTCTTTGGACGGTTCCTAAAGTCCACTCGGATAACATTCACAATGGGGAAAAGTTTGTCGGGACATTCTCATTGGGTGGTGCGCGTGTCCTCCATAGATGACTCTCAACCTGTATCGGCTGGTGATGCATTCAGGCAGACAAGGGATCTACCAGGAAACGCCGGTGTGCGAGGGAGTTCCAGAAGCTTTCACACGAGAATAGACCGTAGGTCATAGTCTAATTCGAGAAGGCAAGAAACAACCCTGCCTTGTCCTTGTCTTTCGGCAAACGTCGTCGCCGACGCTGAACGGACGGCGTCTAATCCCAGAGCTTTCCGCCTGTTCTTTTTCTCGCCCACACGGAATCCGGAGAAGCCATTCAGCCAAGACGGAGGCTGAGCACCATTTCTGGTCCAGCGCTTTGTTTCACGGTTGGTTTGCTTCTCGCCCTGTCAGGTCAAGCACCGCGTGTGCTCTGGCGTCTGCCGCCGTAATCCGATATAAGCAATACTTTTTTTTTGGCGAGTACCAGGTCATTTTTACGAGGGACTAAAATAACATGGTGGGAAAAAGTGATGAGGCTTGATGCATGTGATACACATTTGCTAGCTAGCTGAATTGTCATGGAAATTGTCGGCCTCTGCAGCACGGGTAGATGCGCTCCTCCGGCGGGTTTTGTATTTTGTTCTAAGAAAAAAAAAACTCTCTCTCTCTCTCTCTTTTTTCTGCGCTCACAATGCTTGAACAATTCTTGCCAGCACGAGGCCCGTCTGTCCTTCAGTCGTCATTTCCTCCAGATGAAGGATGATACACGTGAAACCCTCCCAAGGCTCGCTTAATTATATCCTCAAATCGAGGATTAAATTGAGACAAAAACGAGAATAAAAAAGGCAGAATTAGTACGTGAGATACCGGAAAGGGATTGCGGGCTTTCAATTGGAGATGAGAGTGGCCGCCGGCCTCGCTCCTTCCTTCTTGCCGGGCCATGTTCTCCACGTGAGACCCGAATTCTCGACGCTGTGCGTCCCAGTGCAAATAGAATACTGTCACAAATGACCTACCTGATGACGCTTAATGCCGCGAATCCCATCATACAACAGATCACGCGATTCACTTTCTTGACACACGTGACCGGCCTGCCATGACCGACGGACATTTCCAGACAACCAACCGTCCCCTCCCCCCCCCCCCCAATTGTCCTTTGCCACCCTGATGAGGTTGATGGCTGGGCACAGGGCAAAGTGGACATACGAACGTATGTGCAGTTCATTCATTAGTCAGAGCCAAGAACTGTCAGCGCTTGTTCTCTGTCGCTCACTGCCTGCCAACTCGAGATCGACATTCCAGTTTGCGCCGACGGTCGCTCGCTGACTATTGTCCTGTGCAAGCCTCCCCGCTCCCCGAAAAAAAAAATCAACGTCGTGAGCTTGCGTGCCAAGATGCCGTGCGACGTTAGATACCTGATTTAGGTGGCAGTCGCGCTGGCTATTGGATAGGATCCCTTTAAGATGCTGTTTCAGGCTAGATCCTTTTGACAGAGCTGCAATCCCGCAGAAATACATACATACATGTTCCATTTGTTGGGAGCAGAGAACCGAATGAGAACCCTACCCCAACAGTAGGTGTTTTCATTGTTGTATTATTATTAATTTTGTTTTATTTTTTCCCCCTTGGCGCATGAATGCTCCAGATGGATGGAAAACTGAACTGTCAGATACTGGGCGCATAGTACAGCAGGATGGCCGAACCCTCGTCGATAGTCGAAAGACATGCAGAACAAGGGGAAGAGTGGTGGTGGGGTAAGGCGCGCTTGCGGGAACCAATTTGCCTTCATTTGGACGAAGCCCGCCCCTGTCTACCATCCTATGTGGTGCCTGCCTTACCTAGCCGGGTACTTGGCGTCATGTTTCACCGACGGCTCCTGGCGAGTATCCCCTTCTTTTGTTCTCGCAACATCCGCATGAATCAGAAAGAGACACAGAGATAGAGAGAGGGGGAACAGCCCGGCTTACCACAAAGTTGCGAGAGGACGCGGGATAACACCCCAGATACCGTAGCAGCTCTCTCTCAAATGTGTCTCACCACAATCCCTCCTTTGCCCTTCCCTTCTTCGGCCTGGGACCAAACTATATCGGCCAGGGCCGCCACCGTCGTCGTGAGTTTCAACGAGTGATCGAGTCTTCAATCGCAAAATCCAATGTCTCGTTCTCCGAGACACGTGTGCTGTTCGGGCATGCATTCCCGACCATGGAAAGCCTCTGCCGTGCGACGCCGCAGAGCAAGCCTCTTGCTCCAAAATTCGTATCGTAGTCTCGGAGGTCGCGATGCCATGGCTGGCCCCTCTGGACCGTTCTGCTGCACTAGTTGTCGAAGCTGACCCGAAAGAGCCGCACTTGCGGCGGCGACCGACCGTCAGCAATGGCGTCGAACGCTGATCCTTCCGTCAGCTCTCTTGAGCCAGGAAACACATCACCTTTGGGAACGAATCAGTCAGAGGAATTTGTTTACGACACATTTGGCTGCCCTGTATCATCGGCATCATGACGATGTTTGAGAAAACCGGGTATGGCTACCCGATCGGGTCCAGAGCGTTTCAGGGAGGAGAGCTGGGCAGAGAGCCCTTCATCGAGTTCGATGCCGTTCTCAGTGAAGCATTCAGCGACCCTTGGCCCTGACCATGTTTTCGCTCCGATTTTCTTCCTTTACTCGCTTCGTTTTATTTTCTTTTTCCTTTTTCTGGGCGTCAAGATTTCCCAAATGATGCAAGAGCATCCCTCATGTCGGGACTGTAGGACGGGAACCCAGCACTCGAGTCATCCTTGTCCACCTCGGCGAGATCAAAACAGCCCAGCGCTTAGTCTTTTCCGGGTCATCGTGGCTTGCTAGAAGCAAGCCACACTCCACCCGCAGGCAATCACCCCCCGGTCGCCATGCATGCCTGGGTTCTAGGGTGCCTGACAGACTCAATCTGTCAGAAACTGTATGATGTCGGGATGAGAAGGGACGCCCTTTATAGTGCCAATTTCCTTCTCGCAGAGACCTCCAATGCCATAGCGAGCCAAGGGACGACCCGGACGCTGTGGCGCCGTTGCTGTCGGTCGACGGAAAAGGGAGAAAGGGAGGGGGATGAAGAGGAGGGGAAATTTGGTTGTACACAAATACGAACCGGATTGCGGGAGAACAATCGCTTTGATTTCGCGTGTGCGACTTGGCCGCCAACCGGGCAACAATGTTCGCATATATGGTGATTATGTCAGATACTGAGACTCTTTCTTCTGCCACATGTCTCTACTTCATTGACATGCCCGGTCAGAGGTTGTCATCCTGTCAATGGGCCCAAGGCGAAAGTAGCCGCAAAAGCGATTGAGGTGTGCGTCGTCCCCATTCCAGACTGTCTCCCGTTGCGCCCGATGCCGACCATCGGGGAGCTGAGGCGAAGCGCCGCGGACTTGTCCAAACGAACGTACGCAATGGGGCCACCATCAAGTACAGCCATGAGCCAATCACGTAATTTTGGGAAAGCCGATGTGTGTAAGTGCCCATTACGAGAGGTGGTGTTTACCCAATCTGCTTCGCGCAGCAGCTTGTCAAGGGTGCCGACGTAGATGCGAGGGCGGCGAATCTCGAAGCGAGTGGAAGGGCCCAGTCGCGGTGAAAATACGCGATAGGCTGGCGATTGTGGTTCGCAGGATGCGATACGTGAGCCGAGTTGGGAATCGGGGCCCAAGACGTCGTCACTCCTCCTTCTCCTGCTTCTTTTCCTCCTCCCCCTCCCCCTCCTCTACCCGAAGCGCAGGCACCTGGCCCATTTCCGAAACAGGGCGGCTCAGGTGCCCTGCAGGTTGCCAAAGAAGGAAGCACCTCGTTGTCGAGGGACATGAAATCTTGGGTAGGCTCGGCCTAGCAGCCTTTAGCGAGAAAATTGGGAGAAGAGGGAAAAAATCCTCATAGCAATGGCTGTGGACGACGCAACAGACATTCCAAGAGTCAGATCAAGGTAGGCGTAGACGTGGTCGTGGTCAGCAGCCGGCGGTGACTGGTGGCAAACGCTTCCAGAAACACGTCCTGTCCGCGCTGGGCTGAGCTTAGCTTGGCTTGGCTTGGCTTGGTTGCGGTCGCTCCTGCCTTTGTTGCCCGAATCCTCTGACCTGCTTGCCTGTCCTCCGGACATGTGTATTGTAGCACGACAGCGAGATCTGCCAAAGCAAATCGTCTGATGCACAAGGGTGAGATCGCCCAGGCACCCGAAAGGCGTCCGGTTTCACGCCCTGCTCCCAAAACATCCTGGACACGACGGGGGCCCGGCTGCCCCTTGAGTTTGGCAATCTCCAACACTCCGTCCTCGAACGCCCAGCAAATGCTGCGCGAATGCCTTACCCACCTTGATCTCCGCCTACCTCGTCGAGGCACAAGCGCTAAGCAGCCAAGGACTAGCTTTGCGGCCTTCAAGAACCATTACTACGTACCGTGTGTACAGTGTATACGAAGCAAGAGAGTCGACAGCGTTATCGCAACCGGGCCCACCCTCATTGTCTGTCCCCTGGGCCACTAATCTCCACGCCGCAGTCTGGCGACCGACGCCCTTGGGATACGGCGCTGCCGGAAATAATTAGACCTGGCACATCTGTGCGGCATGAGCTTCATATCCGTCGTCCAGACAAATAGGGATGCGATCGTTGACAGGGTCGGTCGTGTCCAGTGACGAAATGGTGCCGGCAAGCCCTAGCCTGCAGACGTCAGGTCAACGGCCGTGCATAAACGGAGTCCCATGCTGTGCCTGTTGACGGCTGATGCTCGCTTGAGATGCTGTACAACGGCTGTCGGGTGACTAATGTAAGCAGCAGAGAAATGCCGTGCGTCTTGTGGCCCGGCTATGTCAAGCCGCCTTGTCAAGCCGCATTATTGTCCGGTACAGTTCATGGATGGGTCCGTGTGGTTGGAATTTGAAGCAATTGAGTGAGAGGCAAGCGACAAAAAAATGCCACATTGTCCCCAGTCACCGGTTGCACTTTCCCGTTTGCCTGTAGACCACCACAGGAAGAGCGGGAGCAGGTAGTTGAAGACCATGTGCTGTGCTAGTCGCATTCCCTTGGGCCGCGTTGTCAACGAGTTGTGGCTGGCCGATCCTCCATCTAACGGCGCCCTCGGCTTAAGGGTTGACGCCGCAACGTTGCAGCGGCGAGATCGAAGGCGGGCGAACCATTTGCCAAAAGAAAGAGCTTCCATTCGACGAGAGCCCAGCATCGAGGAAATCACAGAATGGTCGACCGACCCTCTATGAGCATCTCGTTTCCAGAATAACGGACTGTCGGTCGGCAGGCAGACCTGCGATCCGTCCGCTGTTTTTACGGTGCATTGATTTGCATGCGCATGCGGCATCATCTAAGACATGCTTTGGAGAGTGGATTCTGTGGCTTGAACGGAGGACTGGAAATGCATCACAGCTTCTCAGAGGATATTCCATGCAGATGCAGCTCGCTCATTAATAAGCCAGCCGAGCATGCGCACCTCGCGACCAATAAGTCCATGAATG
Organism: Aschersonia sp. MBC 508; assembly: GCA_030780645.1. Taxonomy (NCBI): domain Eukaryota; kingdom Fungi; phylum Ascomycota; class Sordariomycetes; order Hypocreales; family Clavicipitaceae; genus Aschersonia; species Aschersonia sp. MBC 508. The sequence goes on along the minus strand of JAPFUF010000296.1, from coordinate 689 downwards.
CCCTTCAGAAGGAGATGGCCCTTTGTCCGCCACACCGTGAACACGCAGTCCCTCTAGGCAAGCAAGAGTAGGCACTCTGACGTGGACAAGCACAAGAGTGCCGACAGTTGAACCGCCCCCGACACAGGGCAGCCGGTCGGCTTTGCGCGACTCGAGTCGGTCGGTAGTGGATCATGCCCGGGCGATGCCATCAACACACAAGGTGCTTTGCCAAGGTGGGCAGGTAAGGGAAGCTTCTCAGGTTCATCGGCTAGACGAGACACGAGCAGGGTTGCTTTCCGCAGTCAACCACCGCCGTCACGCAGTGGGAAACGCCAAGGCGTTTGGATGCAGACGTGGGGAGATCAATCCTATGATTCATCTGGGTCGGGCAGGTCGCCAGTGTCGTGCCGAGGACTTTGGCGGGATATCTGACTGACCGCGGACGAGCAAGGACGAGAGATGACGGACGATGTGCCAAGGGAGGAGGGGAGGGGAGGGGACCCCATCGCCGGTACCACCTCGTGCCACGCTGGGATGACGGCGCAATTGATTCGAGGACCTGTGGATGCATGCATAAGCTGCCTTCTGCAGGGCCGATAAAACAAGCACGGCCGGTTCCTGGTCCTCCAGCAACTGCTCAACATGGCGTTCTTCCTGTTCGCCCCCCCCCTGGGGGCCCTTGGGCGGAGTTGGGGGGGGGCGAACAG
>JAPFUF010000294.1:0-23343 GCA_030780645.1 Aschersonia sp. MBC 508 | reverse complement strand
ACTCGGAAAAAAGCCACCGAACAGGTACGGCAGGGGCTGCTGCACTTTCACTCTTGGTGAGGTATGTATGCACTTAAGTAAGTAAAGTACGTATGAAGCTTGTCACACCAGAGCCGAGCTTCTCGTTCGCCACCAATTCACTGGTGTGATTTCAAGGGAGGGGGGGCCCAGCCGGAAATATAGTGGTACGAGAGACCTGCGCAGCAGTGCGTGGCATGGGGACCTGCGATGGCGTGTGCGTGCAATCTAATAGAGTCGGCGTTCTGGATCTTGATTGCGGCGGCGGCGGCGGCGTTGGCGGCGGCCGCTGCAACGTATGTGTGTACTTTACTTTCCTGGCAGAACTGTTTTGGGGGCCTGGGCTCAGCGCCTCGCCGTCCGGTCGTCGTCGGACAGTCGGGGTCCCCGGAAACGTGGACGACGCAGTGGGTCGGCGTGTTGTTTGCAGCGAGCGAGAGGGACCAGGATGGCTGCAGATGGGCAGGCAGGGCACGCACGGCAGGGCAGCCAGGCCCGCCAGTGGCCCCCAAGGCCAGCCTGGCAATGTACTGTACTTAAGTAAGTAGCCAACGTTTCCTGTCAAGGGGCCGGGTTGATCAGGATGGCTGGCGGGCACGACCAGAGGCAGCTCAGCCTCCCAATGGTTGGTTACCTGGTGGAGAGAAGATGGCTACAACACACCTGGATCATTGCGGACGAGCGGGCACGCCATGTTGCAAGCCAGCAGCCTCTTCGCGCACAAAAAGGAAAGAAGAAAAAAAGACAAGAGTGCCGAGCCCACTTGGGATACTGCGCTGTCAATCTCAGGTGATCAACAAAGTGCATCATTTGACATGCGCTTCTGCGATGGGGGTTTATTAGCATCAGCCCCCCTTTTTGAGTGCATTCGTCAACACCCCGTCCGATCTGCTCCGTCGCCGTCTTTCTTGTCTGGACTCGGGCTCTGGCTTTGCTTGCGAGCAGGCTTCTTTCCTTTCTTTTTTCTTTCTTGGCTTGAATGTCCTGTTCGTTACCTTTGGTCTTCCTTGGCCTTTCAAGTTCTCATTTTCTACTCGCCAGTGTAATCTAAAAGACTATCCATGTAAGCCGCGCAAGCATCTCTTCAGTCCTGTCGCTTCCAAAGCTCGAGCCCGCGGCCACAACACCAACAAACACCCAGAAGATCATTTGCAATTTGAGCATGTTAAGGCGGCATGAAGAAAGGACCCCCCCTTCGCCGCAGAGAACACACCCAGGGACGGAAGCGGGGGTTAGCAAGTCATCGTGACCAACTATGCGGAAATGAGTTTTCCCTTCTTCCCTCTTTGTTGCTCCTGGCAGCTGTCAATGATGGATCCGCCAGCAAAAAATAGGTACCTATAACAGGGCAAACATCGTGTGCGTCGGTGAACGCTCCTTCATGCTTTGCCTGGCACGCCGTCGTTAATCAGGCTTAGCGCCGTGCGGCCTGGTATCGTGGGCTCGTACGGCGTGGGCGTTGGCGTGGGCGTTGGCATTGGCATTGGCGTTGGCATTGGCTCCGGGGGGCGTGGGCTCAATGTTCGATGATGACTATTGTGAGTTCAAGCATTGCCGTGGAATGGGGAACGGGCGGGTTCCGCGCAGAACAGGACAGGCTAACTTGGCCCCGTCGCTGCCACTCCCAGCGCCGGACCTACACAGCTGCACCACCAGACGTCACCGCTCTCGGATGCCATGACTCCTCATGCTATCTGCCTCGGATGAATGACGGCTGCATCCCGGCGGCTCGGTTGGAACTGGGTCGTCCGTCTCGGGCAGCATGGGATGCCAACTAAACAAAAGTAGGCTCATTTTTTTCCCCAATCTCACAATGTTGTGTCGCGCTCCGGGGGGAGGGGTGGCTGGCTCGCCTCGTATGCCCTCAAACGCCGTGCCTGCTGTAGTAGGTTACAGGTCGGTGTGTGCTTCTCATCCCTCGCCCGGCCTCCTGGCGTCGGGGCCACGGCCTTTGTGGATGAGGTGCATGTGCCGCTCCTTCCTTTGTTTAGCCAGATCTTCTTTCCTTATCCGCGCCTTCCATGTTCAATCGACAATGGCGGCATTTTGCGCTTTTCCCTTTTTCTTTCCCGCCTTCCCTTCTTTTGTGTAAACCTCGCGTTAGTCTGCCGGGGTCATCGTGGATCCGGACCGCGGGCTATTATCATGGACGCCGTTCTTCAACAATGCTCGCGAGTTCTGTTCCCCTATTCCCAATTGAGCAGTCGGATTCCCCAACGGGCTAGTCGACGACAAAGACGGCCTTTCACTCATCCAAACCCAGGGAACCGCAAGAGAGTTACAAGTCAAGGGCCCCAGCGGGAGGCAAATCAGCCGACCCGGCATCTCCACCATGCAAGTGTACATAAGCCAACGCTCGATGGGACCCCCCCAGGGGCGGGGGGGGGCGTGCGCCTCCAAGTGTTCCGGCTGCGCTTGATTCATCGCCGTCCGTCTAATAGCACATTCCCACAGCCTTCCCTATAAATGAGCACCGTCCGCTTACGCAGCCGCCCGGTAGCCTGATTCGCAATCTTTCGTCTCCCCTCAAAAATAGCATCGTCTTCGCCTTCGAATCGCACTGCACTGCTTCTCGACTGCTGCGGCATCGTTGATCACGAGTTCAGGCAACCAAAGTCGAACGTCCTCTTCGCACACTCGCTGTCGTTTCCGCCCGTTGTCGTCGCCACCCAAGATCAGAAGTCACCGCCGTATTTTCACTCTGCTCTCAGCGAGATCTGTTCCTACAAAACAGTCTAGTAAAGAACAATCCAACGTGCGCAACCGCCTGCAAAAGAAGAAGAAAAAATCGTCTGCACATACAACCCTGTCGATACACATCATGGCTGGCAAGAAAATCCGATGTGGTGCGAAGGACTGCCGAGAACCCGCTCAGCGCATCGTCGGCGATTGCGGGTTCTGCAATGGTCATTTCTGTGGCAAGCATCGTTTACTAGAAGATCACAAATGCAGCGGGCTTGAGGACGTGAGTGGCCACGGTGGCTTTCTTATCAGCTTGTATCACATCGGGCTTACGGTGGCTAACATGCTGCAGTGCAAAAAGCAGTCACACGCGCGCAACGCTGCACAACTGGAGGCGGAACGAACGCAGGTAATCCGTGGCGTTTAAATGGGGCACTGGCAGGACCGCAACACTACATGCTGCCGAGTCCGGCCTGACGGCGGGAAGAATTTCCCCAGTCTCGTCCCGGATGCTGCAAAGAGCCGACTCCCGTCCTAACGACGACATGATCAACCTTTTCTCTTTTTTATCTCCTTTACATTTCATTTCATTTTTCGACTGGAGCGATTGTCGAAGGCAGGCGTGGTATTGAGCAGGTAGAGGCATTTCGCCCACCATTGTATTATACTCTGCGGAGTGTCGGGGAGTGGGTGTCGGGAGCGTGCCCAGGTCGCTTGGTGCACCGGATTTCCTTGTTTCTGTCACAACTTGAACCAGATGGACAGCTAGTCCCCTAATCAAGCACTCGATTATCGCAATTAGAGTCACAAGTCAATCGTGGAGAGGGGACCTAGAGCCGAGCGCGTATCCTGCAGCGCAAATGCATGTTTGATGGGGAATCTATCGGACACACATGCTCATGCCCCCAATAGCCGACCCATTTCTGACAATTCAGACTTCGGGTAGCCCTGATATATCGTCTTTGCGTGTGCTACATACAACTGGCTTTTTCGCGGCCCGCGTTCTCCATAGGGCATGCATGCATTGCCGCCCGTTGCCTGCGGTCAGCGGTCGAGCCACAGAGAGGGTGCCGGGGTGCATGCAGATCGCCACGGATGTGCAGGCAAACGGAGCATGCATGGGCGTAATACATCCGCACCCCGTACGTAGTATGCAGTCATCAATAGAATGCCTCCGATAACATGCTTGTGCAAGACAAGTGGGTAGACCCGTGGCGCCAGCCGTTCAAGAGACACACCTTGGGAGCTTACATCTACTGCAGTTCTTCTGCTCTCCTGCGGGTTCTTTGCCCTCCCGCGGGCCGTGCGGCTCACAATAGCCCGACCTTTGTATCATCGACAGTCTCTTGCTTGAGAGCAACCAGCTCAAGGAGTGCTTCCTCCTCCTCCTTCTTCTCCTCCTTCACGAGCAGAACGGCACCCTTGACGTCTTCTTCAACAAAGGCGGCGGTTTGTTCTCTCATCTTCCTGCCCGCAATCACCTTCTTCCTGTCCGCTGCCTTGCACAGCCCGCCCAACCCCAGGTCGCAGTCGCCGCAGCGCCTCCCGATCGGCAGACAGACCGTCTGGCCGAAGCCGACGAGCAGCCAGTTAATCTCACGCCACTTGTCTCTTGGCAGCCACGACTGCAGAGCCAGGCGCGTCTCCTCGGGATTCTTGGTCTTGTGCCACCCCCAGAGGTTGGTGATGCGGTGGACGTGCACGTCGACGCCGATCCCCTCGGTGCGGCCCCAGGCGGCGGATAGGCAGAGATAGGCCATCTTGGGGCCGACTCCGGGGAGGGATGTGAGGCCTTCTATGGTGTCTGGGATGTCGCCGCGCCATTTGTCTCGCAGGACTTCGGCTGCTTGCTTGATATACCTGTTGCGCCACGCATGAAAACGTCAGCCGCCATTTCTCTCTTACTCACTCACTCTCTCTCTCTCTCGCACATACACAATCTCTCTCTCTCTCTCTCTCTCGTCTTCGTCCCCCTTTGTTGGTGTGTAGCCCTCTGGCCCCCACCCACCCTTGACAACCCTTTTTCTCTCCCATCTCTTGAAATCCGGCTCCATGGGAAGGGGAAATCTGGATTTTTTTCTTTTATATATACTCTATATATAAAATCAAAAATCGATGGGCTGCAGGGAGAAAGAAAAAGATAAGACCTACTTTGTCTTATTGTTGTGGAAACCTACTGCCCAGATCAACTCGTTCAACACACCAGGGTGCACGGCGAGCACATTGTCCAAGTTGAGCCCCATGGGTGCGCCGGGCTTATGGGCGGGTAGTTCCGTCTTGAGGCGGTGCATGGCCACGGCATTCACCGTATCCTTGGTCTGGCTCGACAGCATGAGCGATATGAGGGTGTGGAAGCGCTGAGTCTTGGGCGAGGCTTTAGTGTCGGCGAGGCGCTCGCAGCCCATGCTGTCGACGGCGGCGTTGGAGGCAGCGCCAGGCGGGGTCCGCATCTGCTTGACGGTGTTGTAGGTCACCTCCCATTCTGACGGGGGTGATATGAAGGTTTCGCCGGTGAGGGTGTCGGTCCTTTTGGTCGCGGGCTTGCGGGGGGTGCGCGGCTGCCGCCGCTGCTGCGGCGGTGATGTGGGTGGCGACGGCGATGAGGCGGCAGACGTCCCTGTTGTTGAGGCAGCGAGCCGGCGCTTTTTGGGCGGTGGACTGGCAAAGGCAATGGCATCTTCCATGTCGGTGGTGATGGTGGCGGCGATGTTGGTGGTACGGGGGCTTTCGTGCTGCGAATAGCTGAACCGCGAGAGAGAGCGGCGGGAGCTGCGCCGAGGTGCCGCGGCGGCGGGAGCAATGGCCTGCTCAAACAGCTTGGCTGTGTCTTGGGATATTCTCGACCAGCGCATCGTTTGCTGGGCTCGTGGCCGGTGGTGCTGGTGCTGGGTGCTGGTGCTGAAGGAATAGCCACTGGACGCTGGGAAAGTATAGTGACTTAGAACCTTGTAGCTTTTTTTTTTTTTTGGTTTGCCACCCCCGGCCAGCGATTCCCCTGAGCTGACAGAGGGTCTATAGTGGGTACGGACGGCACTTTGGGGGCGCGGGCCAGACCGTCTGAGACTGGGCTCGACCCAGACAGTCCTGTACATACTACCTAAGTAGTTCCTAATGCTTGTTCTGTGTTGGGATGTCACTGCACCCACTCGATTGGTAGTTCCATCTCCGACCAGCCAGCCACAGGAGTGTTCTCGCCAACTTTCCCAATTGGTCCTTCAAGGTTTTGGTGGCGTGCTCAAGCATTGTGCCGCCTATCCTTCCAACCTCCTTTCCTCTCCAAGAACCAAAAAGCGCTCTCTTGCGCGGTGGTGCCGCAATCACAAGCAGAGAAGCTTGCCTGCAAGCATCGCATGACAAGCTTGATCGCATAATTTGAACTGCCTCAGCCAACGTTGAGTCTTCCTGTCACGTATTCACCGCCAAAGTTTCACTTCATGAATACATACAATCAGGACAGACCATATTCAAGCCCGGCCAGGGTTCGGGAACCAGTCTCCAAGCCGAAAAGCGCGACTGCACCAACATGAACCTTTTGCTGGCCGCTCTGTACTTGGACAACAGCACGGCGCGATCCAGCAGGGGGGGTCGCGTTGGTATCGAAACACAACCAAGGGCGACATGTGGCTGAGCCACTTTTGAATGGGGTGCAAAGCAATATTCTTTCAATATGATCTCTTTCACTTTTTTCTTTTGCCACCTTATGAGGGGTGCGGTTCGATGGGGTGTCTGGACCGTCTGTCAAACAGCTGTCCATATCCATCCTGCCCGAGCCACCTGAGCTTAGCATACGTGTCGGGCACCCTCTTTCCGCGATCCCAATACATTAGCAGCCGGGCGATGCTATGTCCTACAGCTTGATATCAGCGATGTCGCTGCGAGGGGCACAGCCGAGGCCAGAACCCCAACGGCTCAAAGCGAAAGACGGCCCGGAGGCGGCGGCATCTTCTCCCACAAAGAACTGAACGAGAATGCGTTACGGTCATGGCATATCTCACGTTGAGTACCTACCTGCTCACCTCGCCAGGCAGGCAGTGAGGGCGCAAATTCGCCTTGTCCAAGTCCTCGATAAACATGTTTGATCGTATAGGAAAAGTGATTCTTGACTCCGGAGGATTGCACGGTCGATCGCGCCATAGTCTCGGCGGCGACCAGCCACGAACCCTTTCACTCTATTGAGCTTCTTACTACGGATGTACACGGCCTGCACTCTGCTCAGCGCCGAGGCCCCTAACAATGCTGCCATTTTTTTCCGTCCGATGCATCTGCCAGCCGCATTAGCGCCATATTGATAGCACTTGCAATTGGCAGCTTGTTCTTGGTTCTTGGGTACATCGCCTCCGCGATTGTGGCTGCAGCTTGAGTGAAGCTGGTGTCTCTGCGCGCTACCGAAAACATGGCAGCTGCCCAGGAGCAAAGTGCTTCTGCCTTGGACTACGACGAGCAAAAGCCTTCTCTCTTCAACAAACACGAGCATGAATGGGGCGCCAGGTCAACCCCGCAAATCGCTGTCCTGGAGAAGCGTGCGCTGTGCTGCATTGTGGATGCTTGCCTGTGGCCATCAAGGTTCTACTCCTGACACCGTTTATATATCGCCAATGCTATGCTACGGACCGCTACCAGCCACCTTCCGCCATTTCGAAAACCCCAACTCCACGCAGCAGACCTAATTTTTTTTCGCTGAATTGCGTTGCCAGAAGTCTCAACCGATTATGCCCGTTGGCTGAACCAAGATCATCATCATATGGTCATGCAAATCACAACTTCCTCATATCAACAACAGCGCGAATGCAGTCCCCGCTCTTCATGGACTCAAAAGCAGAGTTCATCTCGCCCAGCGTCTTGCGATGCGTGATGAACTCGTCAACTTTGAGGGCTCCACTCAAATAATCGCCAACAAGACCAGGGAGCTGAGAGCGACCCTTGATACCGCCAAATGCGCAGCCTTTCCATACTCGGCCGGTGACGAGCTGGAACGCTGATTCGATCGTTAGTGAACTGATTTGCCTTGATCAACACCCTCCGTCGCAAAGACTTACGTCGAGTTGAAATCTCTTGGCCGGCGGCAGCGACGCCTATGATGATGCTTTGGCCCCAGCCCTTGTGGGAAGCCTCGAGTGCTGCTCTCATAACGCTGACGTTGCCCGTGCAGTCAAACGTGTAGTCGCAGCCGCCATCAGTCATCTCGATCAACTTCTCTACGATAGTCTGATCCTTCAATTCGCTGGGGTTGACAAAATCAGTTGCGCCGAATTTCTTGGACCATTCCTCCTTGGTGGGGTTCACGTCGACAACGATTATCTTCCCAGCTTTATTGACGACAGCACCCTGGACGACCGACAAGCCGACACAACCGGCACCAAAGATAGCGACGTTGGAGCCTTCCTCAACATTCGCAGTCACCCGAGCAGCGCCATAGCCAGTCGTGATGCCACATCCCAGAAGACAGGTTCGATCCATGGGAGCTTCGGGTTGGATAGCGACAACCGAAATGTCCGCAACGACAGTGTACTGTGAAAATGTCGATGTACCCATGAAGTGAAGAAGATCCTTGCCCTTGCACTTGAATCGAGACGTGCCATCGGGCATCACTCCCTTGCCCTGGGTGGCTCGAATCTTGCCGCAAAGGTTGGTCTTTCCGGACTTGCAGAACTTGCATTCCTTGCATTCCGGCGTACTACTCGGTTGTTAGTCGAGTTGGGTTTGACGACGATACAAGCGATGATTGCATACTAGAGAGCAACGACATGGTCACCGGGCTTCACGTTCGTGACGCCTTCGCCCACGGACTCGACGAGCCCCGCGCCCTCGTGACCCAAGACGATGGGGAAAGCTCCTTCAGGATCCTTTCCAGAAAGAGTGTACGCGTCTTGCTTTTCATTAGCTGAGATGAACTTGCTGTCCTGACCAAGGTGATCCAACCTGTGTGGCAAACCCCTGTATAGTAAATTTGAATCCGGACCTCGTGGGCTTTTGGCGGAGCAACCTCAACATCCTCGATAGACAATTCCTTTCCGGCCTCCCAGGCGACAGCAGCCTTGCAGGTGATGGTCTATTGCTCGTCATTGCTGTCAGCGCATTGAGATTTACCCTCGGCTCGATTCGAGTTGACGATGATCTGATGTTGTGGGGCGCGAAGAGTTCTTGTGCTGGCACCAGCGTCATGGACGTTCACCAACTAACCTTTCCAACAGTGTCAGACATGGTGACCCTTAGCCCTTGCGCCAGTATATGTATGCGTTTAGTTGTGGCGAGCAAACTCAATCAACGCGCACTGGATGGTCGAATGTCGAAAGCGTTCAAGGAGGGAATTATACCGCCAACGTGGTAGTTTTTTAAAGATCAAACACAGGGGAATGCCGACACGCCGAAAAGCGCCGTTTAAGCTACCCCGCGCGGACGTGGAGCCCATGCAAGGCCACCTTAGTGAAGACGCGATATGCACGCCTTTCCATTTTATCTCCGTTTACGGAACTTGGGAGCCCCTAATTTGCTTGACGGCGATCGTGATAGATGAATTTGTTGCAGGGGTATGTCCACATGTGCTTCGTGAAGATTCCGCCTCCCGAGCAGTCCCCGATATTGGGCGTCTGATTGGGACGTCTCACCTCATGAGTAGATACACATGTCTTTTGTCCGCGGACAGCGAATGTCCGTGTTCAAATACATGATAAGATAGCGATAAAGTGCGAAGCATATGTCTGGTTTTGCCGGCAACTTGCCTTAGATCGTGAGTGCAGGCAAGCATGCGGATCTAACATGTGCATCATCGTCATTCACCTCCTCGTCGTCGTCATTAACCTTCTTGACTACATTGTCAAATGTGCCGTGCACCGACTTCAGTGTACAAAGGCAACAGACAATGTTATCATTATCCTTCTTTCGAGCTGTATTGAATAGATTATGGCGTTAATCAGCAGATTTTGCTCGTTTTCGGTGAAACCCCAGGATTGGGGATGGGGGTGCTACCCTACGGTCAACCAACTCGCCGTGTTTGGGTTCTCTCGGCTGAACACCGGCCCGTAGTCCGCCAACCTTCAAGAGTTGAAGGCACGATAGCTCCAGAAAAGCTGCTGGACGCGCCCGCGATATGCTCACTGTCCCTACGACCAGATGAGAGCAAATACGCAGAAAAGAGGCTCGACAGATCACCTTGCCTGGAACAAAGCTCCTTTTTTGCGGCCCGGCTGAGACGTGAGGACATTCTACATGGGCAACACAATCCGACCATTCCGCTATCCTCGCACTAGCACAAAGGACTTTGTTTAGACCCGAGTCCAAGCTTCTTAGTTTGTCGCGGCCGCCCTTCGCGATGGCTCACCGGTTTGTGGTCCCTGATTCGAGCCCAGCGCCATCGACGCCGGGTAAGGACTCAGGACCATCAACGTCCTTTGCCTTTCTAGGAGACAATCCATCCACAACTCCTGCTGGGCCACCTCCGTCCTCCCAAGCCTCCTTTACCCCCGCTGGCGCTCCGTCCGAATCGTACCTTGGCAGCTCCATCATGCAGGGAATGAAGTCGAGCAGTAAACCATACGGTTTTGGACCAGCCCAGCCCCAAAGCTCTTCCCGTCGAAACCTCTTCGGCAGACATGACGCGTCGAGCGCACCCCTCGGCCAGTCAATCAAAGGGAGGGGACGGCAGCCCTCGAGCCTCAGTAGGCAGTACAGCATCGTTGACGAAGAGGCAGATGGGGACGGGGATGCCGAAGGGGAGGAAGAAGTCGAGCTACCACCACACAGTCTCTTTCGGAAATCCGCTGGCCTGTCGCGCCAAGCAGAAAATGGGGACGAAGACGCTGAAGGCGATGATGACATTGAGGCCGAAATCGATCGGTACCTCAGCGAGGAGATAGAAGCTGAAGAAGATGCCGAGGGCGAAGAGCAGGGTACAGATGGTTCGGCGGCCGACTCATCTGAAGAAGTCTCCGAAGAAGGAGACCTATTTCTCAACATGCGCCACGATGACAGACCTTATGGGCAGCCTGTCATCGGAGAAGGCGATGACGATCTTATCATGTTGAACACCCCCGCGGCCACGGATCGGGTTCGCAGCGAAGCTGAACGCATCTTCCGACGATCGTCCGCACGGCTGGGCGGCGCCTCACTCAAGGAAGGATACCGATTTGCGACCGTTGCTCGGGATATTCAGAGCCATCAGGATGCCGCCAGGGTAACTGAATCTGCAGATTTGATCCTCAAGACAGAGGATCTAGTTTGTCGGCTCTATGATGAAGGCATTGGGGCCGAGGATGACGCAGAAAAGATGGACAATTCCTTAGCCAACATCACCTATCGACTGGTCAAACTATGGAACGACTACGTTGAGGGACTGCCTCAGCCTGAAGGGGAAGACTTTGCGACCATTGGTCCAGGACAAGCCGCCGAACCTTTCGAGAAAGCCGCATATGTTGCAAACTTGCTTCTTCGCATTCATCATACCCGATTTGACAATGACGAACACAGCGACAAGATTCCACCCCTACCTGAGGTTTTATTTGACTGGCAGCAGGCCAGCCACAATCTTTACCCTGACCAAATCCGAGAGATTAGTCGGTACAAGCCGAGTCCTGCGTGTCACGGCTTGTACTGGCAGACGCTTCGGAACGCCTTGCTCAGAGGTGACATTGGGGGCGCCTCCCAGCTGCTGAGAAACGCCGGCTGGGAGCATGTTCAACGTGGTCCTCGAGGCGACAGACTCTACACTGGTCAGGCCCTCGACAATGTTCGGCGTGCTGCTGACGCCACCTGCGAAATGCTGGACAAGTGCCCGGCTACGAGCGGGGACTGGGATATCTGGAGTAGCAGTTGGACGTTGTTTCGCGTTCAAGCGCGTGGGTCATTGGACAGGCTCACGCTCTTTGCAGAGGGGAGGGATACGCAGAGTGCCGACTATCCTTCACAGCCACGGTCCATGTCCTCCATGGCCAGGAAGGCATCAAGCAAGATACCCTGGGACGTATACGAAAACTTGCAGACTGTCTACGGCATAGTACTTGGCAATCAGGAGGCTATTTTGGAAACAGCGCAAGACTGGTGTGAGGCGACAGTTGGCCTGTTTGGCTGGTTGGACGAAGGAAGTCAACGCCACAAAAACTTGAGGACTCCTCATCCCAGAACCTCGAGAGCTCCTGGCCCTCAGTTTTGCGGCACCAGCGATTACATCGACCGCTTGAGTGCCGCCTTCCGTCTCGTCCATGAATCCAATTTGAGCCCGAACCCCATGAATCCCGTCGAAGTGGCTGTCGCTTCGTGTCTTGAAGGGAACGTCAATGGCGTCATTGGCATTTTGAGGATATGGTCTCTCCCCGTGGCCGCGTCAGTGGCAGAAATCGCGTCCCTCGGACAGTGGCTACCGCCCACCGACTCCGTCAAGCCCTTGCCGACGGATTCGCTCGATATGGACGACCTCGCTTTACTAGGCGTGATGCCACCAACCACCGATGAAATAGAGGGAATCAAAGACACCACCCTTGTTCTCTATGCGCGAGAGCTAGCTGGAATTGATCATTTGTCACCCAGTAAAGACGGCTGGGAAATGGCCATACTGATACTCGGCAGGATGGACCTGCCGCGGAAGTCGGAGGAGACAGTTGGCGAGCTTCTTCGAGATCTCTTGGCGACGTTGGACGAGAATTCCCGCTCGACAGTCGACAGGATATGGAGGATACTCAATGATCTCGGCATGATTACGTATGCAGAAGAGACTGCAGAGGTATGCTTGCCCATTCCCCAACCCGTGCCTCTTCGTGTCTTGTCTCCTCACTGGGACTACGCGTGTGTTACAAAGTAGATGCTGATGGACAAACATATCAAGACTTTTGCCGATATCCTGTCCAGAGAGTCGCATAGATATGGCGAGGCGCTGTGGTATTATGCCCTGTCGCATCGCTCTGATCGGGTTCGGGAGGTTCTAAATCTCCTCATTTCATATTCTTTGATGCAAAGCACTGCCTTTCCGCCTGCCAAGGATCTGGACGAAGATCTCGAAAAATTGCTGCGCGACAGAACCGAGACGCTGGAGGCTCATGCAAAACAGGATCTGGAAGCAGCACAGCTGCTCGGCCGGATGCTGAGCGGTTACGCAACGTTACGAAAGTTTTACGAAATACGAGACGAGAAGAACTTGCAAGAGGTGTCGAGCACCAAGGCAAGGGATCTACGGAGGCAAGCCGCTGGTGCTTTGGTGGCGGTCATCTCCAGTTCAGACGACAACATCCGTGGAGGACTATATGACGAGACCCGAGACGCCGTCGTGAGCGAAGACTTTTTGTTGGCTCTCCTGGGAGAAGCCACCGTGTTTGTCAACCAAACCGCTGGCGTCATCTCGCTGAACCAGATTGATACCCTGCTTAAAGCGATAGAGGATCTGCAAACGGTCGGATCGCGCGTTTATGAATCCTGCGATAGCTTCCTTGAAACAGTACTGGCATCCGGTCGGGGCTTGAAAGGATCAACGCCGGCCGATCTGATGAAGAAATCGACGGGGTCCCTCGGCGGGAGCAGCTATGTCATGAGCGGCAGCTCATTGCTGGCCAGTCACATGCACAAATCAACGTTTGGCAACAGTAAGATGTCGCGTGGCTGGGACTGGAGGAAAGATTGGAAAGCGTCGTCCAAGGGAGCTGACGTGCTTCGAAAGCTCCGTTTGGGGCTCTGCCATGACTTGGCGAAGTTGTGGCTCGAGGACGCAGATGGAGTCATTGCGTACTGAACGAGAAGGGATGACGATTGACTCTTGAAGATGTGTCCATATATACCCAGTGTGTTGAATCCTGCGGCATGGTGCGGCGTCGAATGTAGGATAGGAAGATGGGCAAAAGCATTTGCGCATCGTGTCGTCGAACATTTGTATGTACCCTGGTGGCTGAAACCGTGGCGTGCTTGCAGTATTATCCAGCTCTGCGGGTCGATGTACTAAGAAAAGACAGTAAACTGCTACGGTATTATGCGGATCCGGCATTGAATGGTCCGTCTCCAGGGACCATGGAGCCCCGTCTGCACCACGAAATCCAATACGGTAGCGTCGATTCGGTATGACCAGCTGCGGAAAAAAAAGGGCCCCACCTACTCGCACCCCGGATCTCACGAGTACAGTCAGACAGCGAGTAATACAGCACGCAGCGCTGAAGCGGTAGGTGCGATGCCTCTAGCGTGGATATTTGGATTTCAGTTCGAGAAGTTTTTAGCCTTCTCTCCCATTCGTTCCTTCCCACTCTTGAGCAATTGACCCAGAGAGTCGTTCTGGAGGTGCCATGGCGGTACAGAGCCCATTCCCGCCGCCTTCAAAAGATTCAGCGTTATCCTGTGATTGCTGACAGCCGTCGTCTTTAGATACTCCTGCGACTCGCAACCCGAGCCTCCGGCAGCGGAGCATCATCACGATGCGCGGTCGCCCAGCGAAGGCGCTTCTCCAGCGTCAAGTCTCTGCCGCCCACGTACGAGAGGCTCTTCAACAAATACACCGACGTGCGCAAGGCCCTCGGCACGCAGCGGCTCACGCTCGCCGAAAAGATCCTCTACAGTCATCTCGACAACGTGCAGGAGTCTCTCCTGAACAACACCAACAATGGCCGAGACGTGAGGGGCAAGGCCAATTTGCGTCTGAAGCCGGACCGCGTCAATATGCAGGACGCGTCTGCACAGATGGCCCTGCTGCAATTCATGTCATGCAATCTCGCACGACCTGCGATCCCCGCCAGCATCCACTGCGACCACTTGATTGTTGGATCCAAGGGTGCCGAGGATGATTTGGAGGCCGGCATCGCTACCAACAAGGAGGTTTTCGACTTTCTGGAGTCTGCTGCCAAAAAATACGGAATGGACTTTTGGCCGCCCGGTGCGGGCATCATTCACCAGACGGTGCTGGAGAACTATGCGCTGCCGGGCCTGATGATGCTGGGCACAGACAGCCACTCGCCCAACGCTGGCGGCCTGTGTACCATCACCATTGGCGTGGGAGGCGCCGATGCCGTCGAGGCTCTCGTTGGTGCGCCGTGGGAGCTCAAAGCCCCCAAGATTTTGGGCGTCGAGTTGACGGGCAAGCTGAGCAACTGGGCCTCACCCAAGGACGTCATTCTCAAGCTGGCTGGTGAGCTGACGGTTCGTGGCGGCACCGGCTTCATCATTGAATATTTCGGGCAAGGGGTCAACGCTCTCAGTCTGACTGGCCAGTCAACCATCTGCAACATGGGTGGTACGTATTGGAAAAGGCTTCCAGGCGTTGCGAGTTGACGATACTAACTATGGGCGACATAGCCGAGGTCGGGGCCACGACAAGCATTTTCCCCTACACAGAAGCCTCTGCACGCTATCTGCAGGCCACACGCCGCGGTCAAGCTGTTGAAAACATCGAATTGCTGCAGAACTTCCCCAGCGAGGGAGCATCAGATGACGCTCGCTTCCAATTCAGGGCGGACGCAGGCGCCGAGTACGATCAAGTCGTTAGGATTAACCTCTCAGAGCTGGAGCCACACATCAACGGCCCCTTCACGCCGGATCTGGCGACGCCTCTCAGTCAGTTCAAGACGGTGGTCAAAGACCAGCAGTGGCCGGAAAAACTGTCGGCAGGTCTTATAGGCAGCTGCACCAACAGCTCGTACGAAGACATGACGCGCGTCGAAAGTCTCATCAAGGAAGCTGCTCAGGCTGGCCTCAAGCCCGCGGCCGACTTTTACATCACTCCGGGCAGCGAGCAGATCCGTGCAACGCTCGAGCGTGATGGGACGCTCGAGACACTGGCCGATGCTGGCGGCATCCTGCTATCAAACGCTTGCGGCCCTTGCATCGGGCAGTGGAAGCGTCAGGACGGCGTGGAAAAGGGTACGCCCAACGCTATCCTCACGTCCTACAACCGCAACTTCCGCGGCCGTAACGACGGCAATCCAGAGACCATGAACTTTCTCGCCTCTCCCGAAATCGTCACGGCCATGGCTTTTGCCGGCTCAACCACGTTCAACCCAACAACTGACACACTCAAGACGCCGTCAGGAGACGACTTCAAGTTCTCACCCCCGCACGGCCTTGAGGGACCTCGAACCCCCTTCGAGTCGGGGGTCGCATCATTGGGCGTACTGTCACAAGACGCCGATCCATCAGTCCAAATCGCCATTTCACCATCATCGGAGCGCCTTGCTGTGCTCGAGCCATTCTCGCCTTTCCCCGGCTCTGACCTCTCCGGCCTCCGGGTCCTCGTCAAAGTTACGGGCAAGTGTACAACCGACACCATCTCGGCGGCTGGCCCGTGGCTCAAATACAAAGGCCACCTGCCCAACATCTCGACCAACACGCTTAACACGGCCATCAACGCCGAGACGGGCGAGGTCAACGTGGCCTACGATTTGGACGGGTCCAAACATACGATTCCTGAGCTCGCGGAGCTATGGAAGACGCGTGGCCAGGAATGGATCGTTGTCGCAGAGCATAATTACGGCGAAGGCTCGGCCAGAGAGCACGCCGCTCTGCAGCCCAGATACCTCGGCGCTCGGGTTGTTCTGACCAAGTCATTTGCGCGCATTCACGAGACCAATCTCAAGAAACAGGGTGTAGTGCCCCTCACGTTTGCCGACGAAGCCGACTACGACAAGATTGCCGCGGGCGACAGCGTCAGCACCGTTGGCCTCTACGACATGCTGCAAAGTCAAGGCAAGGGTGTTGTCCAGCTCAAGGTGACTAAAGCCTCGGGGGAGGAGTTCCTGATTCCGACCAATCATGCGGTTACCAAGGACCAAGCTGGCTTCATCTTGGCCGGGAGCGCTCTGAACCTCTTGTCTAAGGGTATCTAGGAACCGAGTGTCATGCAACTCATACCATGTGCACTTCTTTCATTTTCGTTTCTGTCTTTCATATCTGTTCTTTCCTCCATTTCGTTGTGGCGCATAGGATATCACAAAAGAGTTTTATCAGTTCAGCACAAAGCAAGTTGTCTTGAGCTTGTGCTTTTCTTGTCTGGGTGTCTACCTCACACTAAACTTTTCCCCAAATTTCGTTCATCCCTTGAAGTCGCCGCACTTGCCCTGCAGACCAACTGCTTTCAGTTCCAGCCCTCGGCAGCCGCTCTGGCTGGCCACGTGTATCAGATTACCGTTCGCGCCTCCACACGCTGAAAAGTTTGGGTTGCCGTCGGCAGTAACGCGCACGCCGCCGCCGGGGCTGTTCTGGAGAGTGAAGAGGGTGAAGCCGGGCGCCACGTCGGAGCACTGCACCACCTTGTCCGGATTGACGAAGCACGCGCTGTTGGCTACGTCGCGGAGCTCCTGTCTGCCGTTGAAGAGATCGGTGCAGAGCCATGCCTCGGGCGAGTTGCCGCCCACGGCGAGGTAGCCTTGGCTTTTCTGCTGCTGGATGGCGCCGTTGGTGGAGGAGTCGAGCAGGGAGAAGCAGCACGCGCCGGGGAGGAGCTGTTTCTGACTGGCGGCCCCGATGGTCATGGCCAGGAGCAGTACCAGAGGCGTAGTGATGATGGTATTTGTGTGCATGATGTGATGATGAGCAGTAGGAGGAGGATGGTGATGATGATGCTGGTGTTATCGAGTCCCCGAGGCTGGTATTGTTGTTGTTGTTGTTGTTGTTGCTGTTTTCTGATTCTGGCTTGATTGGGTACTCGATTTTGGACAAGTTTAGAGAAGCAAAGGGAGGAGGATGTAGGAAATGGCGCCTTATATACATCGCATGCACAGAACGCGTGGTCAAGATATTTCTGCAAAAGTCATTTGTCACACTTTCACGCTTGGAATGGATCGAGGCCGTCCCATGGACCACACCGTGCGTCATCTCTCCCTTTCTCTTGGTGGAAATTAAACCCGTCCGGACTTGGGTTTTCGGCACGGATGATTCACGCTCGAGCTGCGCAGAATGAACTGATTAGGACTGTTTGTCATGCTATCCCTCAGGGTTCTGGCCTTTCTATAGAAATCTTGTTCTGCTGATGTGCAATTGCACCATTATGGCTCTACTTGCAGAGCATTATTACTATTCTCTTGATTTTCTCGGGCCTTTTTTTCTTTTTGGCATCGTTGACTCATTCTGGCTTCTCAGACTCACCGCGAGAAGACAATTCTTTTTCCTTCGCCTTGTAACTCTGCTTCTTTGAATTTCTTTCATTGCTGCCTGCTATTCTATGTGCCTTCCCGAGGCACCGTTGGTTCATCCCCGCGGCGGCTGCATCACATCACCATCATCGTGGCCCGAGAGGGGTGGTGGTGTTGGCCGACGACCCGAGTCCGAGCTGACTGAATGTATGTATCGTGCATGTGCTCCGCGTTGGCAGCAGCCAGTTACAAAAATCCCCCGGCTGTGCCAGCCAGAGTCACCAAGAACAGCGCTTTGCGCTACAGACCAGCCCGTCGTCGCTGTAGCACCAGATATTCCCAGTAGAGCGAGCAGCAGCAGCCGTAGCAGTGGTAGTGGTTGCTTCTCCACTCGGCGCTTTCCCGTCTCAACGCGCGCCACTCATTGCGACGTACTCATCCCCGCTTCGCTCATTGAAATGCCGTCTTTCGTGCCGACTGATTGACGACGAAAGCTGCCAGTCACTCACCCACTCCAAGGCAAAGAGCCAGTCGGGCATCGTCGGTGATTCACACGTCGCACTGCTGATGATTGACAGCGGCAACCCACGTTTTGACTTCAGTGTTGTTGCCTCGGAGGGATAGTATAGAGACTGAAGTGACCTGGAACAAGAGGAAAATCAAAATTAGAGTGGAAAGAAGGGAAGGAAAGGGAAAGAGGAAAAGAAAAGACGACACGCCGAGACCATCATGGCCATGCCCGATGATGTCTGGGATGAAATCGCCCAGGACATCCCCTCGCCCTCGGATCCGTTCCTGCAGCAGTACATGGCAGGCCGGACCAGCCTCATGAACCAGGAAAAGACGACGCGTTCCGATGCGTCGTTTCGAAAGTCTCTCTCGCCCATCGCCCGGCGGGCGTGCGAGGTCGTGCAACGCATCCGCAGCCACGAGGCCGAGACGGTCTGGACTGCCGACGTGGAGGAGGACATGGCGCGGGCCACGCACCAGAGCGTCTTCCCCGGCATGATGTTCATGATGGCCAAGGAGCGCATGGAGCGTACCAGGCTCTGGCAGATTGTCCGCCGCATGCCCAAGGGCTGCTTGCTGCATTCTCACATGGACGCCATGGTCGACTTTGATTTTCTGCTCGATGTGCTCCTCAAGACCCCCGGAATGCACATGTCTAGCGACCGGCCCTTGGACACTGACAACGCCCTGGAAGACGCGGCCTTGGAGTTTCGTTTCAGGGCCAAAGAGAACACTGTTGGCTGCGTCTGGAAGGCCGCGTATGCTCCGGATTCCTTTGTCCTCCTGACAAAGGCGGCCGATGAATTCCCCAACGGAGGCCGCGCGGGTTTCCTTCGGTGGTTGAAGAGCCGTTGCAGCTTGTCCCTCTCAGACAGTCATGAGCAACATCACGGAGTTGACGCGATCTGGCGCAAGTTCATCAAGTGTTTCAGGGTCGTGGCCACAATCATTCATTACGAGCCCATCTTCCGTCCTTTTCTCCAGCGACTCATGAGTCAGCTCAAGGCGGATGGCGTAAACTGGGTCGAGATGAGGTAAGTACATGTCCAGGGAGGGACCGAGTCTTGACACCCTTTTCCCCTCTCATTGCTGATGCAAGGGACGCAGATTTACATGGCCACTGAACTACTGCCGCGATCGTCGGGAGCAGCCTGAGCAGGATTATAGCCACATGTTTCAAGTCATAGAACAGGAAGTGGCCAAGTTCAAGGCTTCTCCAGAAGGAAACGGGTTTTGGGGACTGACCACCATCTGGACGACTCTGCGAAGCTGCGACACCCGGGACATGATTGAGAACATGGATCACTGCATCACCACAAAGCTCGAGTTTCCTGACCTCATTGCCGGGTATGATCTCGTTGGCCCAGAAGACTTTGGGAAACCTCTCGCAGACCTTCTGCCAGAGCTTTTCTGGTTCCGCAAGCAGTGCGCCCAGGAAGGCATCAACATTCCCTTTTTCTTTCACGCCGGCGAAACACTTGGCGATGGTGACAGTACCGACAACAATCTGTTTGATGCGATCTTGCTCGGCACAAGACGCATTGGCCATGCATACAGCCTATACAAGCACCCGCTGTTGATCGACATGGTCAAGGAGAAGAGAATTCTCGTCGAGTCGTGCCCGATATCGAACGAGGTTCTGCGCTTGTGTGGCTCCGTCATGGCGCATCCCTTGCCTGCTTTGATAGCACGCGGCGTCGCCTGTTGCCTGTGCAACGATGACCCAGCCATGTTGGGACAGGACACCGCTGGCATGTCGCATGACTTCTGGCAAGCCCTGCAAGGCTGGGAAAACCTTGGGCTGGCTGGTCTGGGCAGCCTGGCCGAGAACAGCGTCAGGTGGGCTGCCTTCGAGGATCAGGACGCCAGCCGATGGACCAACGACATTCGCCAAGCCAGCTTGGGCAACGGCATCAAAGCCAAGCGCCTCAAGGAATGGCAGGTCGAATGGGAGCAGTTTTGCCTGTGGATAGTGACAGAATTTGGTGATGAGTTCGACCCCGAGGGAGGGGAGCCAGGTGCAGAGGCCAGAGACACGAGCCAGTCGAAGCCCTCTGCCGAAGCCGCATCATGAGGCGCCGAGCCCGCAGCAAACACGGGCGTTTGCGTGTCGGAGTAGAATGGGGGGATCAGAAACTGGACCAGGACGAATTGCCTCAACGCAAGCACGTTCCATCGGGAGCCGTACGTGGCAAGTGTAGTATCCGGCCGTAGTCGCGTATATCCAGGCACATTTGCCATGCTGAGCCGAGCATTTGAAACTTATCCCATGGGGTATGGAAGTGCGAGCGATGCCAGATTGGGAGACATTGACGTAACGGGCTCCCTGGCTCATCCACGGGAGGCGTAGTTCACTCACGTGTCCAAGTCGGGCTGTTGGCTGCAGGATATTTAAGTGCTGACAGGATGCACGAAGAGCGGCAGCCACTGCAGCAGCCGAACTCCGTTCCGCTTCCGTGACGGAGCCTGATGCACGCTGGTTGCATCGGACCATGCAACAGGATGGTGCTCATTCCATTTGTTGGTCGTAGCTCGACGCTCCCTCCCTCTGGTCGTAGTAGCATGGCGGTGCAGCGAGCGGGCACTCCCGAGGCCGCCCACAATTCTGAGCTATATTATGGGAGAACACGAAGATGAATGCAGGGAGCGACGTATCGGATCGAGTCTTTCCTTGTCTTTGATATTCCTGCTTGCAGCGTCGCCGCGAGTGAAAATGGAGTCGAGTAGCTCGACGTGTTTCTGTCTGCTCGATATGGGTAAATCATCAATGGCCCCCGGCTGTGGGGGGAATGCGGTGTGAATCATTTGATCAGGGAAGGAGCACTCGCTTGCCGCTTTCCTCCGCAACCTCACACCTAGCCCCCTTCCCGTGCCATCAAACCTCTCACTTGCTCCTCAAGGACGCGAGTGAAACGAAAACAATGGGTATTCTTTAACTCGAAGTCATCCATGGCCGCCCACCCAGTTCATCCGACATTCCATCGAAACAGCAGCACAATCAGTCCCAACGCCGTCGCCAATGCCCCTTTGCTGCTTGTGTCTGCATCAACCCCTTCTCATGTCCTTCCCCAGCTCGCCAAACCCTTAGAGCAGCAGTGAAGAGACCCAAGAGACCAGAGAGACCGAATGGTATTCGAGGGGGGGCGGAAAAACCTTTCCACTCACACCGTCTCTCTACCCAGACGCATAAGCCAGTGGCGGGCTCGTCCATTTTCCTTTCCAACAGCTTCATTCAATGCTCGTACAGAGACTGCCACATATTGGTGAGCCACTGAGATAGCGTCATTGGCTGAAAGTCCAGATGTCTATTCCTTATGAGGGCCTCGTTCAATGACGCTCTGCTAAAATCATAGCGCCCCTCCGTCGTGGCGACGAGTCGCTGGTAAAACGCGGCCCCGTTGTCGTCACCGGTCTGGATGCAGATGTTCTTCAGATTTTCAAGCTCGTCGTGCTGCCTCGGGCGATGATCGAATAGAGCTGATTGCCCGTAGTTAGCATGATGCGACGCGCAACTCGAGGCAAAGGGCGCGTCATCTGGAAAGAGTCCCAAGCCCCGATAGCCAGCATCTTACCGTTCTTGGCACGACTGCATGTCTCGACAACTTCAAAGACTGATAGCCTGTCCCCTCGCATGGTGAACTCACGCGGCCAGCTCCGTGGTCCAAGATCGAGGGCGGCTACGATGAAACGAACTAGATCAGAGACCGACGTCAAACAGAGTCTGACTGTGCGCCCTGCGGAATTGTAACGCGCGTACTCAGCAGTGCAGTTATTGATGTCGAGAAGATAGTCGCCAGCCCCCGAGACATTGCTGCCATAGCCAATATTAAGAAAGCCCAAACCACCAGGATGGAAGCTCTCCATGAAGACGCCACAGGAAAAGATTGTGTATCTCATCCGGGAAATTCTCTCCCACTCATCCAGTAGATGACGTGCCCGGGCAGAGCCTCGGTCCAGAGGGTCGTGAAGCGGTCGACGTGGCCGTTCTGTTAGAGTGCCTTCGAACTCGGAGGGCACAAACTTTCGGACGCGGGCTTGACCCGCGGCATTGATGAGGTGAAGTTGTTCATCTCCCGAAACGGTTGATATGGCGACGTCCACACCTCGCAGAGCAAAGATCAAGCTGTCGGCGTCACTGTAATCGACAACATGAAGTTGCACATCGAGCTGGCCGAATTCGGGTCTAGCCTGCGTTGCGTCAACATAGAAACCCAATCGACCCTGACGAATCTGGGCAGTCCAACAGTTCTTGACAGCACGACGACGTTGTATGCATTTGCTGCTTGTGAAAGCTGGAACGCCAGCAAGTACCCGAGTCCTCCTCCGCCCGCGATGGCAATGCGCATCATGGTGTACGCGACGCGGTGGCCGTGCCCACGGCGGGCTCAGCTTTTGCCAGCTCTATCCTCTCGACAAGAGATGTACTGCCAATCCGCATGCAGCGAGTATTCAGCTGAGGGGATTTTGACCGATGATTGAGCAGATAGCGCGCGAGTGCGTCTATATATCAGCCTGTACTACTCCGTAGGGAGGGGGGAAATGCCCTGGCCTTCTGCGTCATTGATGTTGCATCCGCGATGCAGGAAGTGGTTGGAGGACCAGAGTCGGATTCATACGTCTGCGGAATCCACCAGAAAAGAACCACACGGTTGATATAAAGACAATGTGCCTTTGATCACACTCGCAGGCGCACACCACCACTACCACCTCACGCGCCACCCGGGATTAGAATGCCCTTGCCGTTTGGCTCGGGATGGGTGATTCCACTTGTCAGGATTTAGTTCTGAAGCTGTTCAGGCAGGGCTTACATGAAGGAAGGCCCGAGTTGAGCAACCGAGGCAAAGAGGGAGAGCAAAAAAAAAAAACCAAAGATAAAAAAAAAAGGGAAGATAGAAAGACAGGGGAGGGGGGGGTGATCAGCACGTACCAGACAGGCGGGAACAGGCATGAATGGTCACTTTCTTGACCACAAGCCCGCAATCAAGTCTGCGGCCAGAACAAGACACGGATGACAGCCTACTTTATTCATACTTCATTGACCACTTCTTCCCCCCTCCCTCCCCCCCTCCCTCTGAAAAAAAAAAAGCTCTCTTCGGGCCAGCTGGGG